>CM031240.1:711175782-711433107 GCA_018340775.1 Taxus wallichiana var. yunnanensis | reverse complement strand
AGCCTCATTTGAACCCCAACAATCCTCGGATCTCTGGTGGTTCCACTCCAGCTTGATCTTCCACCTTCTCAATTGACACAATCCATACTCGCCACTAGAACCCAACACTATGATAACCCATCTTCATATTCAGCATCTCGACCATGGGTTGTCATTTCAGCGCAGCCCCGAAGGCATTTCTCCTTCCTCATTAGCCCCATGACCTAAGGTCTCTATTTTGTCTTTGCACCTCGGGCTCAAGTTCCCGTGTGCGGTTGAGGAGAGTGTTATGAAACAACTCACCGGGCTCCGGTCAAAATGTCTCTTTTTGACCTCATCCAATCCTCTCCACAACATTGCCAAGCTTTGATTGATAATCTGCGTCGCATCGCAGTTGAATTCCGATGAGCTGACCCTTCGAGTTGGTTGTTGGACTGAATGGACCATCAACCGCCATTTCTTTCGAGGATTCGGAAGTTCCTCCTCTTTCTTCAGAGGATTTGGAGGCTCCCCTCTTTATCACAGTCCAAATCAATAACACTACCTTAAAACGTGTCATGATCGATAGTGGAGCTGCACTCAACGTCATCTCCTCGCACACGTTTGAGCAACTTAAGTTACCAAAGAATGTAGTGTCTCCCCCGCCTTTCGCCCTTCGATCATTTAACGATCAGCTAGCAGTCACTTTAGGAACTGTGGTCTTACCCATTCGAGTAGGTAAGAAGCTGCTTCATGAACTCTTCTACATTGTCGAAGGAAAATTCCACTATAATATGATCCTTGGACGCTCCTGGATTCGCGCAATGCATTGTGTCCCATCCACCCTCCATCGATGCCTAAAATATCAATATGAGGGCAAAATATATACTCATCCAGGAGATCCTTTTCCTTCCGCACAATGCGACATGACCACAAGGTCTGCCCCTTTAAAAGAAAATGCATGTTCTCCTGACGAGGCCTCATCTTCTTCCATACCTGCAACCAAACTACCGGATTTACAAAATCTGGAAGAGACATTGCAGCGTTTCTCACTAGGAGAGCTTCCTCTCTTTTCTTTCGATGCCCATCTCAAACCTAATGAGTATGGTAGACCAGACAAACAACTTGAATATCAACCGAGGTCTCGTGCCGCATCATCACCATTAGTCGCCCAATCAACAGACCAATTTCATCTACGGTGGTCTTGATACACCTCATTATCACCCGGATTCTCCTCCTAGAGCCAAACCTTACCTAACAGGGTTTGATTATCTACAGAATCCCACGTTTGCAAAAACTTATCTATATCGATGCGCGTGGAAAGGTTTTGGCCTTGGAAAATATGAACAAGGTATACATGATCTCAAATCCATTCCTACTCTCATGCCACATCAGAAATTTGGTTTAGGATTTAAACCTCTTTCGAAGGCCACTATCACTATTCTTGATGAGCCTCTTCCTACTGAAGAACCATCTTCCCCCACCAAGTCAGAAGCATCACTTGATGTGGACGATGACATTTCCATCCCACCTAACTTTTTTTTTTGATCAATACCATTTCCTTAGGGCCGTTAGTCTATGAGACTAACAATCGGTCTGCTTCTATACCATTAATCTTCCTGAAATAGTTGGAGACAACTCTCCTACTATCAATACTATCCTTGTGCGGATGATGATTACTGTCCTCACCTATACGGGGCAAGAGGATTCATATCTCCCAAGACTATTCCTTCGACACGTCTGCCCTTCTCAACGAAGCCACTGCCGACCTTAATATAGGGACTTCAAGACCCTCGCATCATCAAGGTCGGCCAATCCCTTAATCCACGAGGAATTGGGGACTTTACCACTTTCTCTCCAAACATCGTCAAGCCTTTGCTTGGTCATATGAAGATATGCCAGGACTCGAACCCGATATTGTGGTCCACAATATCGTTACCCTTCCCAACATCAAACCAGTCAAGCAAAAATTGCGTAAAATGCACCCTAGAGTAGCCCTTCTTGTTAAAGAAGAATTACAACGCTTGCTCTCGGCTGGCTTCATCCAACCCATCGATTATCCGCAATGGGTGTCCAATGTAGTACCAGTAACTAAGGCTACTGGGAAAATTCGAATTTGTACCGACTTCCGGGATCTTAATCTTGCCTATCCAAAGGATGATTTTCCTCTTCCTAATATCGACCAACTCGTAGACTTAACTGCGGGCCATGAGATGCTTTCTCTTATGGATGGTTTCTCTAGATATAATCAAATCCTCATCGCACCAGAAGACCAACATAAGACTTCCTTCATAACTCCTTGGGGACCTTTTGCTCTTTGGGCTTATCGGACTAGCATTCGTACCCCTCACCGGTGCTACTCCTTTCTCTCTCGTCTATGGATGCGAATTTGTCCTTCCTTTGGAGGTCCAAATCCCATCTCTCCAAGTGTTTCTCTCGGAGAATTTGTCTACGATGAGGATTATCATCAAAATCGTCTAGCACAACTTGAATTATTAGATGAGCGGCGTCTTAACGCTCTTGAGCATCATCAAGTCTATCTCGAGCGTGTCAAACGTGCTTATAACAAGCACTTGCAACACCGTGACTTCAAAATTGGTGATCTTGTTCTTAAGGAAAATCAAAATGTCACTACACTCGAAAGGAGTCAACGTGGTAAGTTTGCTCCCAACTGGATGGGCCCCTACATTATCACTCATAAATATGGGTCTGGGGCTTATCGTTTATCTTCCATGGATGGTATCCCTGAAGCGGAACCTCTTAATGCTTTGCATTTACGGCCCTTCTATTGTTAAAATCTATCTTACACAAATCTAGTCGCAACTCAGATCTTTCATCCGTCCTAATAACCAGTCATCTACTTTTGTGGTGATTTGAAATCGTGTGGTTCTCCGCCTATTGCCTCATCTACCTTAAATATGAGTATCGCGGCTCTACTCATTGCACGTTTCTTTTGGATATGTTCCTCCTCATGGTAGGAATACCTTAATCACCACTTCATCTGTCCCAAGTACTTATCTTAATTGGATCTACTCGGGGCATGAGTACATGTTCTTCTATGCTCTCTTCCCCTCCATCTGATCTATCTAGGTCTAAACTCAGCTTCTTTCAAAAAGTTTCAAAAAAAAAAAAAAAAAAAAGAAAAGAAAAAGATGCTATCCAAAAAGATAGGTGATCCTCGAAGGACACTATCCATATATTATCAAGTGAATCAAAAATTCTAAAATATAGACCATACCCTCGAAGGATGGCTATCATTCAAATTCAAAATACGAGACCGCTCCCTTGAAGGACGCATTGTTTCTCAAGAAATATTCAAGGCTTCTTGTAATCAATCAGCCTTCGATCGGTTTATACACTTGTTAGCATCTTGAAAGACTTCCCGCATCGATCGGTCTTTCCATATCAAGCAAACTTTCGCATTGATCGGTTTGCTTTTCTGTCAAAATCATGAAGCTGAGATTTAGGACCTTTTGTCGATCATATGGAGAATCCTATTGTCCCACTATGGACATGTATTTTGTCCCTTGTAAGTTCCGACAAGATACTTACTTACTTTTCTTTCCGTTTCTATCCTAGATCTGGTTTGCGACTAGTTAGTGTCAGATTTATTTTAATCTTATATAGGGCCTTGTCTGCTTGGTCTTTCGGTTTCCTTTCTGGATTTTATCTATGGTCGGTTGGAAGTCCAACTTATCATTTTTCTTCTTCTCCGAGTATCTTCTCTTCTAAGTCACGGTTGTTTCCGCTTTCATCTTTGGCTCTTGCAAGGAGTATTCCCCATTTCTTTGTCTTGCAACCCTGTTAAATTGGCATTTCACATGTTAATTAAATCAAAATTTATCTTCTATCAAAATTCCTCTTATCTATCAAAACATCTATCTTTTTTCATTTCTCATTAAAATTACATCTATCTATATCTAAATCTATCCATCAAATGTACATCCAAGATACATTACATCTATCTATATCTAATCCATACATCAAACACATCTATCTATTTATTCATCAAAATATTTAAACACATGTACATCCAAGTTACATCATATCCATCTATCAAAGTTCTATCCACATCACATATATCATCTATCAGTCTATATCTATCCAATCACATCTATTTTATCCACATTTCAATCTATCTAATCACATCTATTTCTATCATCTATCATCTATATCTATCCAATCACATCTATTTTATCCTCTATCTATATCCATCTACCCATCTATATCTAAACCAAAAAGCATGAGTACAATTATATGACAAATAATGAATCTATATATACATGTGTGTCTGTACAAAAATGGATGGCTTCTAATCAAGCCATCTATACAATGCCTTCCAATCGAGGCTACATCACTATACAAATACAAAATCTATCAAATCTCTATATGGTAAAATCCGAAGCGTGGAGGACACTATCTCCTCCACCCTCCTCTGCACCTGGCTGTCTCTCCTGGCCGCCGCCTATCGAGCTCGATGCACCTGCTGCGCTGGAGGTCTCGGCCCACCTCGATCTCTCCCAGTGCTCCCTCCGCCTGAGGCTCCGCTCGCCGTAGCCGTCGCTGCTCTCCTCCTCGCCCCGTATCGAGGCACATCTGGGGCATGCTGCGCTAGGGCATCCTCGTAGTATCTCACCTCAGCGAGGAGAGACTGGTACGTGCTCAGGCTCATAGTACCGGTGCTCATGCGATCTTTGCTTTGGTCTTCTTTGGGGCTCTTGGCTGGCGCTGCTAGTGGTGCCCCTCCTAGGGTCGTACCCTGTGTGCCAGACTCTGATGTGGCACCTGTCTCCCCATACTTGGCCCTGAGGGCCTCCCTGTGCCGAAAGTAGCGGTCCCTCTGCTGGATCGCTGTATCTCGCTCCTGGCGAGCGGTGTCTCTCTCCACAATCAGGGCATCCCTCTCCTCCGTCAAAGCCCTGATCTCCTCCAGAGCTACCTGATGTGTCTGTGTGAGGGTGGCATGCTCTCCCTCTAATCTGTCTAGCGTAGCAGCTATGTCCTCCTCATCAGCATCTATAGAGGGCGGGAGATGTCGTGGAAGCTCTGTGTCGTACCATGCTGCGTAGCCCTCATCCACCCCCGCGTCATCATCACTGTCTGCGGAGGGTGGGGCCTCTCTCAATGGGTCTGCCGGGATCAAAATCGGCAAATCCGTCTCTCTGCTATCCCGCCTATACGGCGTGTAGGTGGCGGTCTATGTCATGCTAGGCAAATTGGCTGTCTCGATATCCGCATGAATGGGACCCGCTCCCACATATCCGGCCTACGGCCCCTGACCACCCGACTCCGTCTCAATGCTGCCAAGTGGGCGTCCTGACCAGCCCATGTCGGGAATGCCCGATATGGTCTCCAGATAACCTGATCTGGTGTAAGCGTCCTGAAACGCTCAGAGTACCACTCGGCTGATCTACCTGTATCTCCTGCGGCCATGTCAGCCCGCCATCTCCGAAATCCATAGTCAACACCCCCCACTGCTGCTGGCATCCAAGGAAGCCCGGATGGCCTGATCACTGCTATATGCTCGTATGCCCAGCAATGAAGCACAAAGCTGACATCGATCCCTGTCCTCCGACCAGTGGTGTACATCCATAGCTCATAATATACCTGAGCTATCAGGGCATCGGCAAAGGCAAAAACACATGCATGCGCAAGATGTCGCAAACGCCATGCTTGATCTAGCGAAGTGAATGGGAATCTCCCACCTCCCGAGTCCGCGGGGCAAAATAGGAGATAGCCATCTCGAATCAAGGCTATCCACTTCGCTGCCAGGGCTATCTCGCACTGTCTTTGTGAGGCTATCCTCACGCCCTGAGATACTATCTCGAGATAAATGCCGCCTTGCTGTCTCGTATAGTCGCACCAGGGCCCTCTGCTGCTGCTCCCGAGGTGTGATCTCGATCGGGTCCCCAGTAATCGGTAATCTGAGGATCCTGAATACATCCTCATGGGTGATCGTCATCTCACCCGTCCTGAACCAAAATGTGCACGTGTGGCTGTCCCACCGTCGCACTAATGCCCGCATGAGCTCCACATCTCGTGGCACTCGTCTATAATATCTGAAACCCCGAGCCGGCAGTGGCTAGCTCTAAATCTTTGCCCCTCTGCATCTGTCACATCAGGAAGGATCGTCTCCAATAGCTCAGGGATGGCATCCCTCATATGAAGAGCCTCTCGTGCCTGCATCCACGACATCACAAAACATAATTAGTCTCTTCTTTCCCCAAATCTCATCTTCAAAACAATAAAACAATAAAAAAAAAAAAAAGAAAGCCTATCTCTCAATCGGTGGCGCCGATTTAATAAAATCGGCGTGTTAATTAAGTCGCGATGATTACTACCAATCGACGCGATCCACAACAAATCGACGCTGATTAAAACAATGGCGCCGACTTCCTATCCGGATGTAAACCGGTCTTGCACTGGCCTCCCATGCATCAAAAAAAAAAAAAAAACAAAAAAAAATAATAAGAAAAGTGGGTTCAAGAATGATCACTTACCCAGTCGTGTCCTCTGCGCTTCGTCCGCTCCCAGAGGAGGCTTCCATTGTGTTCAAATCAAAATCTATCTCTTTCGAATCAATCGTCACGTTGCTGCAAATAAATCGTTTACGTTTTCCGTTCGCATATTTATATGCGTCTGGATTGGTCGGCGCCGATTTTTTGGGTCGACGCCGCTTGTTTTGGTCGGCGCCGATTAGTTTGATCGCCGCCGATTTTTCATGTCTCTTTGCCATAGTGTTGATGCTTGGCTTACTTATCTATCTGATCATTGTGGTGTGCTGAAAATTGCCTTTTGGCACCTCTTTTTGATATCACGATCTATTTCGAGTTTGTTCCCTTTGCGTGGAGCACTCGCCTTTTGTTTGGCCGCTTAGAGTTACGCGGGTCTGTAGGCACTAACGTCGTCTGATTTATGGACCGTCTAGTTGTCCCTACCAATGTGTCTCTCTCTAGATGCTGACTATTTTTGCAGTTCTCCTTACACTCATGGGTCTGTAGGCACTAACGTTGTCTCATGAGGAGACCGGCTAGTTTTCCCTACCAATGTGAGTTCCTTAGGTTGCTGCCCTTTTGTTTATTTTTATGCGTCATCAATGATCAGATCTACTCCAGATATCCGACTGGGGCATCCTGCATTTTTCATCTACCTCTTTCAAACTCGGGATAAATGCGTTACATTATCCATCCCATCCCTAGTTTGAGGGGATCACATCACCACAAATTCTTCTCTTCTTCCATCTCCTTGTTTTTGTCTCATAACCTTGCTTATCGCAAGTTACTTGACAAAAAGGGAAAAATGTAGACACTTAAATTTGGTTACCCAATTTAGTGTCCTCTCATTCGTTTACTGCTTAGGTAACCGGGGCACGTTACGTCACCATCTATCCCCTTGGGATATTATCCAATTTGTGATTTAATCACTTACTCTAAATTTAATTCATCCCATCACATCTTGCCCATGAGTGATTAAATATTAAATATTTAATTACGCTTCTTCCCATGCATCTTAATCACTTATCCACCCCAAATTTATTCTATCTATGTATCGCATCTATTTTTAATCTTCCATAAGCGGGATATTTTCCCGTAGTCGGGATAAGTCTTATCTTTCTCGAATCAATCAATTTGGCCATCTCGGGAGTCTTTTCCGCGATCGGCGCCGACCCATATGGTCGGCGCCGATTTTCTAGGAGCGGCGCCGATTATAAAAGCAAGTCCAGAACTCAGTTCTAGGGACGGAAGAGACCGAAGAGAGCGAAGAGACCGAAGAAGAGATTACGAACGAGCGAAAAAGCGCGCAGAGAGCGAAAGATACAGGTTGAGAGAAAGAGAGATCTTCTTAGCATCAATTGTATCAAATTAGGGCAGATCCTGTCCGAATCAATCCCTGAGAGGAGCACCGTTACTCTGTCCCTGTCGCATCAGCATCGTACACCACCATCTATCATCTGGTGACCCTGTTCCAGTGTCTCGCCAACTTCGGCACATCCAGCAGACCACATTCACCTTCCAATTCCCGAATCTTGTCGCACAGTCCCTGATTGACTGATCTGTCTCCAGTCGACGCCGATCTTATCCAGTCGACGCCGATCCCCTCAATCGACGCCGACCAGTCTCAATCGACGCCGATTCTACCGGTCGGCCGACGCGATTTATCTGCAGATAGGTAAAGGATACGAGTAACACAAATCCGGCATTTATTTCATAGTTCCTGTTTTTCGTACTTTTCTGTCTTTGTTTAGATCTCGTCTTATTCGCATGATCAAAAAATCTAGTCTTTATTTACATCTTTTATCATGTATGCTTCTTTTCTTAATTGAAAACGTGGACTGACATCCGCCGAGGAAGCTTATCGCTTCTCGGACCCGCTTCTCGGGCAGTCCACTAAAATATCTTTTAACGTGGTCTTTTTCTGTCAAGCATCGGTGTTTTACAGGTTATTCGGATCTATTGTGCGAATTGCTCATGTGCGCCCGTCTTATCTACATCGGCTTCCTCATCCGTCTACATCTTCATCAGGTATCAATTTCATTGAGGTTTTTCAGGGTTTTTGTGTTTAGTTTGGTGCATTAACTTGGACAGGTAACAAGCGCAAAATTCTTGATCTACTGATATGTGCCTTGATACCATGGCATCATTCCTCATATATTGATCATCCCCCGCAGTGAGTGAAGCATATGATGCGGAGTGTGGGAACTCCCTCACTGGGGACATCCCGGCTATGCGAGGGTGTTAGGGGTGGTGATGATGATAATGCAAATGATGAGGGTGGTCCCAACGTGCAACGTTGAGTCAAACGCTTGAGGCCCAACAACCACATGGATAGGGACCTAGTCTTAGACCCAGACAGGTGGAGCAATCTCCAAATATAGAGTTTCCTCCAAGTAGGCATTCCCGGTGGGGATAAATGCCCCATTACAATAGGTTATTCCTCACAGGCCCACCACCTCATGCTCAAGTGGGTGGTTACAATGATAGACAGGTTGGCTATAGTGTAGCGAGAGTTACGGGTCATGATAGCGGTACAACTATAGGTGGCCGACGAGAGAGATCAAGCCATGGTCCAAATTTAGATTTTGACTACAAAGAGAGACCAGATAGGTCTTAGGGTCACACAAGAGTAGTGATAGCGTAGTTTAAGCAGAGCCATATTACATATTTGATAGTACAGGCACCTATTTCTTGGGTGCATTATATCGTGCACAGTCCAGCTACGAGTGTCACTCTTTAGTGTGATCAAGCACATGCTCGGAGGCGAGGGCTACCTCATTCGGAGGGACCGGGCATGGGCCAGTCTAGCCTATCACCTTAGACAGGATCAAGAGGAAGCTTCCATTAGGAAGGCCCGGCCGACAGGCGGAGGTTGAGAAAAAGCGAGAAGCCACTGTATAGGTAGCTACAACTCTTGGTGATGCATATTATCTTTGGATGCTATGAGATCCCGGAGGGAGGCCCTCTATTACGGGAAAAAATATTTTAGAGAAATCCCAGTAGAGGAGTGAGTGACTCCTTTTTTAGCTTGATGTGACCTAGACGGGCTCCGGATCATGGAGGTCGGCTAGATTAGTGCAACAGAAAGCCACACATCTCGGTCCATGGCTAGGTACACAACCCATACAACAATAGGGCCCCGTTATGTAGTTTGGTTGTTTTCTTGGGCAGCCCATCACATCATCCACCAAGACATGGTCTAAGAAGACCCCAAAGAGGGTGAGAGTTACGGTTGAGTCTTCCACTCGTTTTCATGTACAAATGTATGTACCATATGTATACGCCTCTTATGAAGGCTGATTTTGACCATGTATAGATTCATTCATTATTTTACAACTGTTGATGAAGGCTCGTTTTGATCGATTGTATGTACCTTTAATGTATTATCACACCTCTGTATGTAGGCTTAGTATCTGATCCATGCCCCTTTTATATGGCAGATGGATAGATGATTTTGTATATACCAGACTATTGAGATAGATATTTTTGATATACATGTGATATGAGCATTTAGATGACCTTTATACACACTTCTTGTTTAGATATGTTGCTACGGTTGATGATGTTTCTTTGATGTTCATGATGTATCTTTTCTTTTTATGTATGTGATATACTTCCGATGTAGAGATGCACATGTTTCCTTTGATAACAATGATATATTGTGTAATTGATTTCATGTGCTTTTTTTTTATGAGATGTTTAGATTTCATATTACTAGCATTTGGGATGACACTAGATGATATTGGTGTGGGGGAATAGATTTGTGATCATGCACAACCCCTCTTGCCCCTATTGATGATACGATACATCATGACTATCTTAGCATACATGCATGATGTAATACTTAGCATTTATGTATATATGTGATGTAGTGAATGTCATGAAAGATGTGAGGAAATGATAGATGATAGATGTGATAAAAACAAGCGTGCAAAACTAACACATAAGCAAAAGTAAAAAAGTAAACAAATATACACATATAATACAACACAATGCAAGTAAAATGAAGATTAAATTTACATTCAATCTAAGCAATTAAAATGACTTCTAATAGATGCACACAACAAACAAAGAAACATACAACAATTAATTTACAAGTATGAAAGTCCTAAAATGAATGCAATGCAATACATAATCAAATAAAACAAGATTCAATATGAGGTAAGAAAATGAATCATTCAAAGAACAAACAATACAACAAGAAAAGTACACCAATACAATACAAACCAACAACTATAAGCAATATAAATACTATTTTTTTTTTCGGGACATCATTGATATATTTTCTAATGTTTTTGAGTTATCTCGAAAGATAAGATTTTAAAGCTACGGTTTATGTTGTCGTCTAGGTTTCCCTAAGATAATGTTGTGAAACTAACGTAGCTACATCCCTAAGAAGGGAAATTTTCCATATGTTTAGGTTTTTGTGTATCCTTTTCCAATGTTTTTGTATTTTCTAAGGTCATGTTCTGAAAGCAATGTACAAGAACAAAGAAGCGTGGATGCCCCCAACATGATGTGGGAATATACAAAAGGCAGAATTCCACTCACGTGTGTACAATGAAGTGGAACACAAAGATACCCCAGTGTTAGATGGGAAAATATAAAAGTAACATCCTTCACACTAGACATAGAATAAGAAAACCAGATCACAGGTCCTGCAAGGGAGCTTGGGGTCGGATTCCTAGACCTAGCCAAGGAATTTTGAAATTCCTAGAAAGTGATAAGAGTTACCCATCCTAACACAAGAGTAACTTGTGAATGAGGAAACCTTCCTTAACCACCAAAAAATGGTTTTCAAAAAAGAACTACCCATTATGCCACAATTGCGTGGTTGTCATATATGGACAACCTACTTTTTTTTACTATTTTCTATATTTTCCATATTTTTCTTGTTTTTCTTTGTTTTCTACTTTTTAGTTCTTATATCGATATTCCCACCATGCCTAAGCATAGAAGCACTTGAGGTGCATGGTGTTAATAGGCTTTGGGAATTATTTTCCATCCGAGTAGGAAAGTTTATAAGCCCCTGATCCATATCTAGCATTTACCACATAAGGAGTAAGACAATTGGCCTCAAATTTACCTTTCTTTTCTGTCTTTGGTGGTGTTCTTCTTATTTTCTTTCAACACTAGATCACCTACATCAAATTCCCTACGAATGATGCACTTTTTGTATCCCCTGGATACTCTATTTTGATACACTTTAAGGTGATTGAGCGCTATGATACACCTTTCATCTAACAATTCTAACTCTGTCAGGTGAACAACTCTATAGTCTTCATCTTTATCAAGGTAGTACTGAGAGATATTCTCAGGAAGGAAAGCTCCACTTCCAAAGGTATGATGGATTTAGTTCCATATACAAGTGAATAGGGGATCACACCAAGTATGAGTGCGAGACATTTTAAGCTCGATAAGCCTAGAGGGTGGGATGTATTTGTAAGTTCCAATTAAGACCAGTCTTCTGACAATTTTCTCGTGATACACACAAAATTTTTATTGGTAGCCTCCATTTTTCCATTACCATAGGGGTAATAGGGGGTAGAACACTTAAGCTAAATATGAAAGCACTGACACAAGGCTTTAACCATTTTGTTCTTGAAATATTTACCATTATCAGTGACAATGGCTGAGGGAATACCATAACGGCATATGAGATGGTTCATGATGAACTTGGATATCTGTGCACCTGGTGACATAAGTAAGAGGAACAACCTCTACCCATTTAGTGAAATACTCAGTGGTAGTGATGATGTGAGTGTGACCATCTGATGAAGAAGGATGAAGCTTCCCTATGAGATCTAAACCCCATTTATAAAAAGGCCAAGGAGTTGCAATAGGCTGCAAAGCCTATGCTGGCGCATGTATTAAATTACCATACTTCTGAAAAAGTTCACACTTGCTTATGAAGTTACAGTAGTATGATACAATGATAGGCCAATAATATCCTATTCTCAATAGTTTCTTAGCTAGCACCATGCAACTAGTATGCGATCCAAAAATACCACTATGTACATGTTTAATGGCATGAATCAAATTAGTAACATTCAAATAGTGAAGCAGATTCCCATCATATCTGTGATGATAAAGGGTGCCTCCTAGGAGGGTATAGTGGGTGATACGATGGATAAGGGATTTTATTTCGGAATGGGTAATGTCTAGGTGGAAAGGTGCCATCTTATAGGTATTGATAGATAGGATCATACCAAGGGGATAAGGGACCAAAAAATTCACATGCTAAACACGACTCTAGCATATCATATGCAGGAATCTATAAGAGCTCCACAAAGAAAGGCATCTTACTCTCCTTAGGTGGGATGCACAAGAGAGAGCCAATGATAGCCATGGCATCCGTAGATCTATTATGAGATCTTGGTTTCTCTTTAAATATGACCTGTGAAAAATATCCCTTTAGACTTTCAACCATTTTCTTATATAGAATAAGTTTCTCATCCTTAACCTTATATTCATCATTAACCTACTTAATTATAAGTTGATAATCTCCAAAAACTCGTAGATGTTTGATATTCCAAGTGATATCCATTTTGAGGGAAGCATAATTGCCTCATACTTGGATATCTATGGACCAATGACATAAGTAAGAGGATCAACCTCTACCCCTTTAGTGAAATAATCGGTGGTAGTGATGATGTGAGTGTGATCATATAATGAAAAAGGATGGAGCTTCCTATGAGATATAAACCTCATTTAGAAAATACCAAGGCATTACAATAGGTTCAAAGCCTACCTTAGTGCATGTATTAAATTACCATACTTTTGACAAAGTTCACTCTTCTTTACGAATTAATAGCAAGTCTAATTCCATGATAGGCCAATAATAGCCTACTCTCAATCGTTTCTTAACTAGCACAATGCCACTAGTATGTTCTCCACAAATACCACTATGTACTTCTTTAATGGCATGAATCGAATCAAGTAACATCTAGACAACGAAGTAAATTCTTTTCATAATTGCGATGATAAAGGGTCCTTCCTAGGAGGTTATAGCGGGCAATACGACGAGATAACGAATTTTCTTTCGAATGGGTAATGTCGAGGTGGAAAGGTGTCATCTTGTAGGTATTGATAGATAAGATCATACCAAGGGGATAAGGAAAAATAACTTCACATGCTAAACACGACTCGAAATATCATATGCAGCATCCGTAAGTGCTTCATGAAGAAGGGCATCTTACTCTCCTCGGGCGAGATGCGCAAGAGAGAGCCAATGGTAGCCATGGCATCCACACATCTATTATGAGATATTGGTTTCTATTCAAATATGACATGTGAAAAATATTCCTTTATATTTTCAACCATTTTATTATATGGAATAAGTTTCTCATCCTTAACCTTATATTCATCATTAACCTGCTTAATGATAAGTTGAGAGTCTCCAACAACTCGCAGCTGTTTGATATTCCAAGTGATAGCCAACAATAATTGCCTCATACTCTACAATGTTGTTGGTACATGGAAACGCTAACCAGAATGCCCTTGGTATAAATTATCCTATGGGAGTGATGAGCACCACTCATGTGCCTGATCCATGAAAAGTAAATGATCCATCGAAAAGGACCATCCATTCTGTGAATTCTTCAATGTACATCATAGATGCGTCTAAGAGATCCAGACACAAAGGTTCTGTTCCTAGTAAAGGTGCCTCGCCGGTGATAATCTAACACCTTTCCTTTTAAGGACTTCTAATTAACAAACTCAATCTCAAATTCACTCACAATAATGATCCAATTAGTCATTCGGCATGTTAGGGTGGGTTTGGATAAAAGGTATTTAAGAGGGTCAACTTTTGAAATGAGTTTGGTTTTATTATTGAGGAGGTAATGGTGAAGCTTCTGAAAGGTAAAGACAAATACCAAGAAGACCTTTTCAATCTGGGGATAATTCAATTCATAAGTGATCAAAGTATGGCTAAGATAGTAAACAACTCTCTCTTTATGGCCAAGGTCATATTGGGCAAGCAGTGCACCAATAGTGAACTGGGTAGTAGAAATGTACAAGAGGAGAGGCTCTCCAAGAGTAGGTGGCATGAGCACATGTGGATTAACAACATACTCCTTGAGCAAGGAAAATGCCTTTGATAGTTGGGTCCCCACTTGAATGCAACATCTTTCTTCAAGAGATGTGTAAATGGATGACATTTATCTGCAAGTTGAGAAATAAAATGACGAATAGCTTAAATCTTTCCTTGTAGACTTCTGAGTTGTTTGAGAGTAGTAGGTGGAGGCATGTTTGTAATAGTTGTGACCTTGGCGGGGTCCACTTCTATCCCTCTATGTGATACTATGAAACCCAAGATTTTTCCTGATAAGACGCCAAAAACACACTTCTTAGGATTAAGGTGAACCTTGTAATCCCTGAGACACTGAAAGATATGCCTAAGCACTTCTGGGTGCTCTTCTCTGCTCTTGGATTTAGCTAGGATGTCATCAACATAGTCCTCCATAATGTCATTCATCATATCATGGAAGATGACGGTCATAACACGTTGATAGGTAGCCCCAACATTCTTGAGTCTAAAAGGCATGACTTTATAGCAAAAGGTCCCCCATGGGGTGATGAAAGTAGTTTTATGTTGATCTTCTTCTGCAATCTGTATCTGATTATAACCTGAAAAGCCATCCATTAAGGATAACATTTCATAGCCAGTGGTGGAATCTACAATCATGTCAATATTTGGCAATGGGAAGTCATCCTTAGGACATGCTTTGTTGATGTCATGAAAGATAGTACAGATCCGAATGCCAATGGGCTTCTTTTGTATAGGGACTATATTGGAGATCCAGTCTAAATAATCAATAGGCTTAATAAAATCCATATTTAATAGCTTCTCCAATTCTTCCTTGACGAGAAGTGCAACTGTAGGATGCATCTTTCTTAAAAAATTTTAATGGGATTAACATCTCGGGTACACAAAAAGGTTGCACAAACCTAGTGCTAGATCCAAGCCATGCATATGTGATTATGTCCATGTGAAAATATCAGCATATTCTCTTAAAATTTCTACAAAGGTTTTAAGTTTTGAGTTGAGAGCGAAGCCCCCAACTTAATCATCTCAGGTTATTCATCTGAACCAATGTTAATGTTGATAGTTTCTTCAATAAGCATCTTCCATCCTGCTAGGATCAGGGGGAAGAGTGAGATCAACCTCCGAGGTAGATCTTCATCATCTTTAAATGGATAAGCTATTTTATCCATGTGTTCTTCATTCTACTCCTCTACAAGTTTTTCAAAGAGTTTATCACTATGATATTTTCATTTATCCTTTTTACCATGTTTCTCTAAAGTGTTTGTACTCTTATTCACCATGTTCTTACTCAAGTGACCACACATCTCTGCTTCTTCTCTGAAGTATGCATAGGTGTTTAATTGAATTTCAAATCCCTTCTTGTGGTCCCCGACAGAATAGAATCCCTGAGTCCCATGAATTCTATAAATGCCTCATCATTTTCAAAGATGTCAAGCGGCACATGAATTTGTTGATCCCAATCTACAAGTTCAGGATATACGAGGGTAACTTGATGATTGGTTAAAGGGATGGATTCGAGATAAGGTAAGGATAGATGATTCTGGGAATAGGTTCGTGGAAGCAAGATCCTCATAGAGGCTATATTGGGAACCCGTATCACTATCTCAATGAGATGAAATGTCATCCCATTCGAAAAGGTGGAATCAACCTCGAGTGGTTAAGTACCTGGTATTTTAATCAAGACCATGTTTATCAGGTTTAAAACAGTGAGTGGGAAGAGGCTCTAACCAGCCTTGTGCATTGATTCTACACCCATATCCTTTATAACCATGGTGAACTTTGATATATTGAGGTGCTTGATGGCATGAAGCCATGGTTCCTTCTGGCACCCTGCTAATGGGATATTCCAACATATTTTCTTCGGATAGAAGACTACTAGGGAAATTTTTTTCTCATGGTTCGAACACACTTCTACATACTCTTGAATTGAAAATAAGGCTTACCCCATGTCCTATGTGACACTGATAAATATAATATTAGTAAATCTTGTTCAAGAGTGAATGGCTCACCTAGGCCATAATTTGCTGATGTAGCCTCCCACGATGCAAAAGGGTTGAATAAAGAAGGGAAATCCTGATCTACCTTATTTTTCATAGCTTATTTTTTGAGGGGGATGACAACATCCACTGAAGGACATTCATAGGATGCACGAGAGAAAATATGCAATGCCCGATAATGAGTAAATGGTTCAGGGTCACCAGAGATGGTAACTATACGTCCTTCATGACACAACTTGATACATTGATGGAAGGTCGAGGGAATAGCCTGCATGGCATGAATCCATGGGCATCCCAAGAGCATGTTATACGGAAGATCTAAATCAAGGACATGAAAGGTCGTATCATGACATGTTGGACCTACCTCCATGGGCACTACAATAGTACCTGTTGATTCTCTTTCCTCATTATCATATGCTGTGATTGTAATGGTTTTAGCTCCAAGGTCTATTTCTGAATGGCCAAGCTGCTTAACCAGCTTTAATGTACAAATGTTTAGACTAGATCCCCCATCCACAAGTACTCTTTTAATCTTACGACGAGTAACTACCACTTCTAAGTATAAAGGAAAGTTATGCTCTGGGTTGTTATGCGGGATAGTTTTGTGATCGAATTAATGTGATCTGTGGGATAAACATGGGCAACCATAAATTGCAGTGTGTGCATTATCTATCTTAGTAGAGACTCCTAAATTCTATAATATTTTATACAGTATATCTTTGTGAGCAGTAGAGATTTTAAGTAGATCTAAAATGGATATTTTAGTAGGTGTTTTCTCTAGCTCATCAAGGAAATTTTACTAACTTTCCTGGGGAGCTAGATCGATCGTATAATTAAACAAGCACATCATGTCCCTACCGCAAAGCTCTTCGTAAGATTCAGATAGTATTTAACTCTTCATCGGATGAATGGATGCAACCTATGAGGGAATCAAGTAGATTGTTGTTACTAAGTTAAACATATGCAAAGAGTGCGATAATCATTAAAAAAATTCCCGTGATCTAGTTTCCTTTTCTTTTCATCCACATGATTAGGAAAAGGTTCTTTGTATATACCCATTTTCTCATTGGGACCTTGTCCTGAATCAGGGGGTGACTCTATGATGATCTTGCCCTCTTCAATGAGGTCTTGTATAAAATGTCTTAGTCATAAACACCTATCCGTTTTGTGTCCTTTGACACGATGGAAATCACAGTACTCATGATCTTTAAACCAACCAGGTTTTGGAGCATTTTCTGGGTAGGGTACTGTTGTGCTTGGATATTCTACCATTTTGACATCGTCTAGTTGTTTTAATATGGTAGTTAAGGATTCGGTCAGCGGTGTGAATGTACATTTGGTAGGTGCCTTAGGATGAGGTCCCTGCTAAAGTTTCAAAAGTGGACCTGTTTGCATAACTTGGACTCTTTTGGAGTCAGTAATACCATCACCAATGATGTGTTTGTTTTTATTAAAGAACTTGGGTTTGTCTACAAATTTAGCTTCATGCTTGTCTTTCACAAATGGTTTAAGTGTTCCTTTCACAATGAGATCCTTTTCGATTTGACTACCTTTTTCTATAACTTCTTCGAAGTTAGAGCCATAATGCATTTGAAGATGAAAGGCTATTTCCAAGTTTAGATTAGGAACAAAAATGCTCACTAATTGTTTTTCAGGTAAGGCACAAGGGAAGTGACTAGCCAACCCTCTCCATCGTTGTAAGAAACCTGCGAAGGTCTCATTAGGATTTTGTTTAGCATTGCAAAAGTTTGTTCATCGTGATGTCATTTTTGATGTTAAAAGAGTAGTGATGTAAACCAATTTCACAATGATGAAGGCCACGTTGTTATAGACCCTTTAGGTATACCAAATAACCATTCGATTGCCAAAGCTCCCAAGCTGTGAGGGAAGAGTCGTATTAAGAAATTATCATTATACATGACTTCTTGGCAAGCCATATAAAATTCTTTAATGTGATCATGAGGATCACCTTTACCTTTATACTTGTCAAACTTTGGGATAGTGAAATGTTTTGAAAAGGTTGTAGTAGCATGTCTTTATCGAATGGATAAGGACATAGTTCTTCATATAAGTACTTCCTGCTATGGCCTACATTTCCCTCCGTAGGGTAGTAAGCGTGTCTTTCATTGACTACAAATCCTTCTGAATAAGTTGTTCCTTAGTGGGAGATATTGGTCTTTGTGGCTTAGTCACTTTAAAGGTAGTATCAGTGTATGGATCAGAAGTGAAACTCGCTAGGTTTAGTTTTGTCTTTATCTTTGTACATTTGTCTATGTGAAGAGCCTAGGTTTGCTAGTTTCTAGCTTAATTTCAAGATCTATTTCTGGAGGATCTCTTCTTCAACTAACGGATCTTCTTCTTCATCGAATTTGGGAGGAGGTGAGGCTTTATGTTCAATCTTCACTTTACATGAAGCTTTGTAATAAGGTCATCGTAAAGGGTCTCCTTTGATGGCATTATGATGTTGCTCCAGAAGTAGAAGCATACCCCGCATCAAAGGGGTTATCCATGTCTATGAGTGGTATTCTAGCTTCTGTCTTATGATTAACGACTTTGGTTTCTAGTTCTCACTCGTGCGGAAGTTTTTCTCCTAATTTGAGTTCATTAAATCTACCTAAGTCTATTTTTTGTTGTTCTCCAAAAGAGTCTGACTCTTCTCCACTATGGTCAATTAAAGGCTCCACATCTTTAACTTGTGAAAAGAGAGGTGCCAAGTTGTTCCCACTAAAAGGGAAGCTTTCAAAAGGGTTTTCTCCTAAGTTACGTTCATTTGATTTTGTTGCCATTTTTGAAAGTTTAGGCATTACCAACCAATGCTTGGATGTAACACTATGCTACTAGTTTTGATAGAATATGGATGTGCATAATAAAAATGTATCAACCACTCAAGTTTCTTACCATGCCCTATCTATACCCTAAATAGAAAAAAATGACAATATTGTATCAAATATGTAGGCTAAGTTAGGAATCCAAAAAGGCCTAAATATCAACACAATAATCTGACAAAATCCTCTAACAAGGTATACTTAGAACTAATTCGAGTGTTGATGAAAGCTAAGTGTTTTGAAAATTAGAATTCACAATTAGATATAGCGTAATAAACCTTATCCCGATATCTTAACCAAGCAAGCAAGGTGTCGATATCAAGAAAAATTATTGTGATATATTTAAGCGCGGTATCAACACTCGTCAAGAGACTCGAGATGACATCGAAAATCAAATCAAGTAATGAGTATAACAAGAAGTCAGTAAGAATGCGAGTAGCGTAACATACGATAAATGGATTTGTATCGCGTTCCCAAGAGATGGGAAACACAATGTAAATACCATGATTGTACGACTAGAATGCGAGAAAAACTGATAAACTTAGGAAGAGACAGATGACGAACAGACCCATAATAGTGAAGATGATCTTGAAATCAAGATCGAAGGACCTTCAAAGATATGAAAACACACCCACACACTTTAGTCATTTAACACCCCAGCCTCAAACATAAATGAGTGTAAATGTACAAAAAAGTGGCTAGCACTATCCCTGACAAGACACGTGAGGTACACCACCTTCCTACTTCTAGCATGGGAAGCAAGAATGCATGGGTATAAATAAAGAAAAGGTGAAAATAAACTAAGTATCACTTGGGTAGAGCTTTGTCTCATTAAAAAAATAAGAAAGAAACTAAGCTAAGTAACACATTTGTCTAATTTTGTGATGAGATACACTTAGATCTAACTTAAAATGGATTATTTACCATGTTTGAAAAACAAGGTTCTAAATCCAAAAAAAATTTCACTTCGTGATGGCTAATGAGGCAATAATGACTAGCAAAGTGGGCCTTAAGAAAGAATGGCTTCCTTAATATGATCTCTCAACTAGGTGTTACAAAGTTGTCTTAAGTGAGCTCGATTTACCTAAGTTGCAATGACTACATTTGGGAGTATCTCGGCTTCACTTTACGCCCTCTCAAAGACAAAGGGAAACTAGTGTGTCCATGTGTGCTCTTCCTGGGGTTGCCATATGGACATCCGGTAATGCTAACTCACAATATATACTAGTCGGTGGGTAAGCGAGGAGCTACTTTTTTCTTCCATGAGGTTACTTAGTGGTGGACTACTTTAGCATTCCTGGTAACACCCCCATTGTTATAGCTTAAGGCATTATGCCAAAGGGGTTACACTCTAGTTGAGCGGAGAGGGACGTAACCTTTTACGAAACCTACAATATAGTGTTTTAAATGTGGTGTGTTTTTATCTTTTCAGTTTATTGTGGTTTTGAAATGGCACACCATTTGGCAACTTGTGAGAAAGCACATGTATTAGAAGCTTTTGTGCTTCATTCTTGACACCTCTATTTGACAAGCATTAGGTCCTGCAAACAACAAGTTTTAGTAATTTTCAATTTCTCAGATTGATGCAAAAGTGAATTTACACTTACTTTTGATTCCCAAGATCACCGAAAGGCATGAAGGAAGAGTATACGCAATGTGGAAATCCTAATAAATCACATAAAATATTACTTTATCCTTGAAAGCAAGTGTTTTTAACATGTGATAAAAAGTTTGTTCAAGTGTTTTTATCTCCAAGATCACTTCAAAGCGCGATGAGAACATACACACCTTTACAAACCTAGTTCAAGCTAAGAAATGAAAAACACTTAACTATGTAAACTAAAATATCAAAGAAAAACTCTATTTTTAACCTTGTTAGTCCTAGAAACCTGCAACAAAAGATAGAATTTTTTTTTGATGGGGTTGTCAAAAATTTTCAATTTTAACCCCGACACCTACGTGCCCAAACCAACGGTACACACCTAGAACAACATCGGTGTGTGTCTATCAAAGTGAAAACCGTAACCAACGACTACACGCCCCCAATTAGATAGGTGCACTAGGGTTTCAACGTGGATGTGCTTAAACCATCGGGTATGCAGGACAAAGAGAATTAAATAAAATCCAAAATATATGGAGAAACACAAACGCTTCCAAAAATACAGGGATGCTTACAACCCGATGTGGATGTTTGAGACTCGGAGGTGCACCCAAGAGTAAAAATGGAAAATTTTAAAATTTTACAGTAAGGTGATTTACATGAAACATCCAGAGAAACAAAGATGTCAACCCACCAATAGACACGCGTGCGCATCCTTGTCAGAGAGGAAAATTTTTCTAATGATGAGGACAGCCAAACATGTGCATGCCTATTCTAACAGAGACGAGGGAGTTTTAACATGTACGTGACCCTTAACAATGCATACGCATGCACTATGAAAAAACACTGCAAAATTCATGGATTTTAAAATTTTCAAAAGAAAACAAGTTAGTAGTTAGTCAAAGCATCCTATTTCTACGTCAAACCCATAAAATATATGCAAATGAAGGTCATTTAGCTAGTGTTAGAAATAGAAATAAGGAAATAAAAGTGATTTGAACCAAAAAAACTTGAAAATAAACTTTGAAGAATTCAAATGACCTCCATTAATGGAGGATGGACATAAGGGTCCCACCGGGCATGCCAAATGTGTTCAAAGAAAAGTTGCAAAAGCCATAGATTTGGGGTAAGAATATTTAAAGAATCCCCAAAGGATTTGAACAACTGATCAGTGGACCATCAGATAAGAAATGAGCAAGGGTTCCTAATTAGCATACATTAGTTTGAAGAAAACAAGAAAACTAAACCAAATGAAACTAACCTCTATTCTTTGAAAGCTTGAAATAATGAACCTAAGAGGTCCTAAGCAATTGATTTTTGTGCTTAAGAGAAAGGGATCTCACCATTAATGGCTTCAAGGCCAATGGTTCTTCCCCTTTACTCTACATTTGTGTTTATAAAATGGAAAAAGTGAAGCAAATAGCTCAATAACTAAAATTGAAATGAAATCTAGAACCTAAACAAAAATATTATAATTTATGCTAGGAAGAAGGGAGAATTCTTGAAAATGAGAGAGGGGGTCTAGCCCTATATATAGTTTTCCATTTGGGAAAGTGGGAAACTTGAGTGCATGTGGGATGAATACTAAATTCAAAAAAGCAGTTTTAGCAAGTCAAAGCTTAGTTTGACTAGGTTTAGGAGAGATAAACCATAGTTAAGTTTAATTAACCATGTTTAGAAGATAATTAGGGTTTCAAGAGAGTTTTGAGAGGTCTGATCAATCCAATGAAATGGATTGATAGTCTAGGAAGATGGTAGAAGTGGACTAGAAGGAAATAAGAAGCTAATGTAGTTAGAACGAAGCTATAATAGCTTGTTTAAATGGTTAACAAGAGGAAAAATGACCAAAAGGGTGTCGTAAGGAGGGAGTTAGATAGGTTGAATTGGTAGTGTATCGTTAGTTTGCAAGGAGAAGAATAATTAGTGTAATATTATAAATAATAGTGCATTGACCCAATTATAGGTGTCTACACATACAATTAAAACCACTTCCCGATAAAACATTCTTGTTCTACGGTTCATTCTTGATTGCTCAAGGGGAATTTATACATGAGCCTCATCTCACTCATGCATACATACAAACTTGGGGGAATGCAGCTTCTATCACACTCATACTTCATACCATTCTATAATATGCATTCACAACATACTACATATCTTGGTTACACATAGTTCTTCTTTGTTTTATACTCTCATGTTACAATTTTCTTACTATGTTAAATATATACATCATATGTCATTATATTTGTATAGAAACATGTGCGTTTACTTTTCTTGTAGTTGTAATCTCATACTTACAAATATTTTTACACACAACATTGATGTTAGGCACTAAACAAATTCATTTAAATCGCACAACAAACTTCTTGAGGCATCAACACCTGCATACACACTACAGGTGTTATCATTTAATTTTATACTACTTCCTATTTCTACTATAAAACTACTATATCGGATCATAATCAATTTTTACACTACTATACGGGTGCTTCATGTGTAAAATCTTCCTTTTAGGGACTATCTCGCCACCATGATTATCTCATGATTATCTTATTATTATTTGTCTCTATTTTCCATTGTATGCCATTGTTTTTAGGATTTCCCTTTGTTTTTCTTGTTCACTACTTGTATGCTTTTGGCTGCTTCACCCACGATTATATTTGACATTGTGAGCTATGCCCAATTTTTTTTTTTAAATTGTCTTCTTGATATCTTACACTATTTTCTATATGCATAATTTTTTCACTAACACTTGTTTCTTACATACCGATATCTATTCAAAGCATGGCCTCCTCTTTTCGGGCACATCCTCTAAGAGATGTTGTATGCACCCCAAATGGGGAGGCATATATTAGGTGAAACAGTCACCCCATTCAATTGTCTACATTCATATTTCAACACAATTCAACATAGAGTCAACATAATCGAAAGTTTAAGATAGGGCTCAAAATATGACTTCGATCCTTACTTCACCACGAAACTTGCCTCGCATATACATATTTATGAACCTAAGTGCCTCTATCCCTTCCCGGGAACTTATGACTAGGGGAAGATACACTATTTTTCTTATATTACAATAGTTTTCAGCAAAGTTCACGAGAGAAATTGGAATAAGACAAGAACAATCTTCCCGCAATCAATTTATAGATTTACATTCCATTTTCTTTGGATCGAATTGGATTTGAATGGATCAAAATTGAGCAAGAAAATATAACACCATATGTAATGTAGAATGAAACTAGACCTTAATCACTAGAATTCTTCTATCGTGGCATGAGATCACCCAGTAAACTAGAATTTGGCATGAAATATCCCCAAAACTAATTGTTCTAGAATATTTTCCAGATCCTTTCTACCTCTTTAACTCACCACAAATCATGTGTACATATTCCTTTTTCTATTTTCTAGCAATTTCCACACATTTTACATGCATTTTATACAGTTGGATTAGAACTTTTATATATAAACATATTTCACAACTTTTTCATTCATCTTTTTTACATGTTCGTTTCTTCTAGGAAGCAATAGTCACAACAATCAAAATTCAAGCACAACATCAACACATGTTACAACACGACATCTACACACATGATTTCACTAGTAGGGTCTGTTAGTGCAAAATCACAATACCCCGAATGTTTGCAACTCAATGGGTTGAGACTCTCGGTGTGATAGACTAACATGGAGCTTTTCCCAAAGTGTTGGACTTTGAAATTGGGAAAGATCTCCAAGTGAAGGTTGATTCCTACTCCTCTATTTATGTGCACACATACAATTTAAAGAGGATTTATCCTAAAACCTATTATAACTTTCCAAAGAGATAGGGTTAAGAAGATAAAATAAATTAAACCTCAACTAACATAGGTGATGCACCAAAGGAACTTTGAACACTTGCTTTGCTATTAAACACAAACCACTAAAATGTAATACAACTCACATGCATAGATAACAAGGGTTGTAATGAAAGATCGGAAGGATGAAATGAACTTAAGAGAGGGTTGAAAATCACCCACATAATTGTATTATTACTCCCAAGATTTTATACAATGCATTACAGTGGCTAAGAGGAAAGAAACATGCATTACAATTTTAATGGAAGGTTTGAACTCCAAAAATTCATCTACAAAGTAGAGAAGGAGGGTAGGGGAAAAGCCAATAAATGTCCCACCCTTTACAATGAGCCAAGATCTTACATTTATCGATGAAGCGAAAAGAGGAGAAAGAGGAAAAGATGGAAATCCAATGCCATTGAAGCCTAAAATATTGATTTTGAAAGGGTTAGGTTGGTAAGAAGGTGGAAATGAAATCTTCGTAAAATAGACCCACGGGCCCTCAATGGAAAATTACGTCTTTTGTGAAAAAATGCAAAAATAAAAAAAAATTCCCACGGCCCTGCAATCTCGAAATTCCATTTTTCCCATAAGCTATGCAGAGCCCAAAATTGAAGTTGCACCTTTTGCACAAAAATTGAAAAAATGTAAAAAATCTCCCTCAAGCCCACTGGTAAGAAACTTCTCATTTTTCCATTTGGGAAAAAAATCCTCAAGCTTCCAAGCTCGCTTCGCAAACCGCGCCATTTGTAAAAGTTGCACAAAGTAGAAAACCTTCCTGAGACCGCGCCCTCGAAACTTCACATTTTGCATTTGGAAAAAAAAATTGCTTAGACTCATGGGCCCGCACTTCTGAATTACACCATTTGCGCAAATAGTGCAAAAGTATTAAATTATCCCACCACCCTATGACTCTCGCCACTTGCATTTTCCACTTAGCAAAAGAAAATCCTCCCCGGGCTTGTGGACCCGCAATTATAACTTTGTACTTTTGCAAAAATGGAAAATTTCCAAACTATCTCCTATCACCCCACCAATCCACAATCTTCCCTTTAGAAAAAGTATTCCCCGGCCCAGAGGCCCGCATTTGGTGAAAAATCCTTCCTAAACTGCCGGCACGTAACTTGCAAAATATAAGGAGTTAGAAGGACTTCTTTAGATTTTCGAAAGGGGAAAAATTTACTACCCGATGAAGGTGATTCAAGTAATCCTTTAGTGCCTAAAATATGTGAAAAACTAGTTTGAAACACAAAATTTGGGGTTAGTTAACCAAAAATAAGTATGAGCTTATTTTGGATAACAATTTGGCAACTCATAGGGGACATCTTCCTGTTAGATGAGATGATCAGTGGTCTTAAAGCATCCATTGGGCATGGAGTCTAACTGGTAATTTCAAATCTGGTCTAGAACTACCTCCCGCTGCATACACTCTTATCTTGTAAGAAAAACTTGGATTCAAGATTTGTGAGAGTAAAGAATTGCACGAAACTTGGAAGATTTTTCCTCATCCAATTTTCTGCAAATCCAATCTATTGGAGTGCAATGAAAACATCCAAACCTACTCCAATATGGATACTCTTTTGATTTAATTCTCTTGTGGCTACAAGTCTCTTCCATGAGTGAGATGAACTGTATACAAGCATACACGAAAACAATAGAGCACGTTCACCAACACTTAGGGAAATGAGATCTATCCTAACAACAACAACAATGCGCATAAGAACTTGGAGGAATTTAGAAAGTCCTAGATTAATATATGCAAGGGTAAGAAATTCTCCTTTTAGTAACAACATTTGATATGGATTCCATTGACTAGAATTTGTAATTCTTCACCATTCAAATCATTCATCTGGAAGGAATTGCTACTTTTGCATTCAGTGATCATGTATGGACCACTCCATATGGCATCAAACTTGGAATGCTTGCCTAGCTTTACACAATAAACATCCCACTTCAAGACAAAGTCTCCAACTTGGAATGTCCTCGCTTTATCCTTACGGTCAAATCTCTTCTTGATCAATTGCTTGATCCATCTCCATGGTCTCGCACTTTGCATGTTCTCTTGTTTCTTCTACTTCCATTAACTCGCATAATTGATTTCCATAGGATCAAACTCGGCTAGTTCCAACTATTTCATGAGTTCCATTGCTGGAAAATCAAGTGATATAGGTATAACTACTTCCTTTCGTATAGAAGCTTGTATGGAGAGATTCTTATAGACATTTTGGATGTGATCATATCATCCCATAGACATAATTTGAGATTTATGTGCCAATTCCTTTGATTCTCCTCAAGGGTCCTTCTAATGATTCTTAGTAAGTTTTTGTTTGTGGAATCTTATTGGCCGTTACATTCAGAAGGTAATAGTTTGATGATTTGATGAGGTGTATACCATTCTTGACAGCCCATTCAAGTGATCCTTTACCAAGAAATGCCAATGAATTATCTCGATATGATAGTGGGAGGGCCTCTAAACATAGTGACTATCCCTTCATAGAAATCCAATATGCTGGATTCATTTGCTTATTTAAGTGCCATCGCTTGATCCACTTGGTGAAATATTCATTTGTTGTAAGTATCAACTTGTGGCCTTCACTTGAATTTTGATTGATCACTCCATGAATTCTAACCCCCATTGCATGAATGGCTGATCCACTTAAATTGGATGAAGGGCAGTGGCTGTTAACTTTTCTTTCCCTATAAAGAATGCATATTTCTTGCATTTCTTGATCCATGAGTAGCAATCACCAAACATCATAGGCCAATACTAACCAGCCTTCATGATTTTGAGAGTTTTCACTCAATGAGAAAACTAGCCTCCTACTTCTCCATCACGAAACTCGTGTAATATTTTCCCAACCTCATATGTTTTAATGCATCTCGAATAACATTATTGATTTCTTTCTTGAACAAGACACAATCAACAAGAACATATGGGATGGATTGAAATATGAAGTGTCTCCTATTTTCTTTTCTCATTTATGGAGGGCAAAAACCTATTTGGAGATAATGCACCAAGTCTTGGGTCCAACATCGAATGGGTGCATCATTAGCTAGTTATTCTTGATAATTTTTAGTAGCAGACAACCGCTTCTTCTCCTTTTGATTCATCATGTTGTTTGGAAGCGAGGTGCTCACACAAACCTTTTCCATGAACTAGTTTGGTCATCTCTATTTCAATGTCATATTACATTACATGGGTGATCCAACCTTCTCTCTTCTCATTCAAGTTCTTGTTTAGGAGGAAGTCCTTGACACCGGCATGAGACACTAGAAATTGAATCTTGTTTTTTTAGACCAATTTTCTAAACTTCTTCAAACTAATAATGATAATAAGGACATGCTTTTCAATAAAAGAATACCTTACTTTATAATCTTCCAAAGCTATGGTGAAGAATTCTATGGTCTATTCTGAATTTTCTCTATTCGGTTGTACCAAGACACTAAGATTTTGTCTTATCCCCAAAAGCATACAACATGAAGTCCTTGGAAAATTCTCAGGTTGATAACAGTTAGAGATTGTGATATTACCTATTTGATGACCTCAAAACTCTCCTCTCCTTCTATTTTCTGTTTGATTGCAAGACTCTTCTTCAAGATCATGGTCAAAGGCCTTACAAGATTGGTAAAATTAGGCACAAATCTATGAAAAAGTTTATCCTTCCTAAGAATCTTTGGACATAATTCTTGTGTTGTGGCAATGGAAGTGTTCGGATGGATTCAACTCTTTCAGGATCAATTGTTAACCCTTATCTTAAAACAATGTGGCCCAACAATGTTCCCTCATGTGTCAAGAATACACACTTCTCTTGATTCAATGACACTCTAAATCTTTTGCATCTTGAAATACCTACGAGGTGGAAGAGACGGTCTGTAACATTCTTTGAGAAGATGGTGATATCATCTAGATACACCAGCACTATCTTTTGATTAATCCTTTGAATGCCATGTCCATAGCTCGTCGAAATGTTGCTCTAGCATTTGACAATCCAAATGGCATCTTCTTATAAGCATATGTAGCCCATTTTCCTCGGTTAAGGCTATCTTGAACCGATCTTCTTCTTTCACCATTATCTTATTATATCCACGAGTATCCATCTAGCAATGAAAACCTTTTGGAACTAACTATAACTTACAACATTTGTTCCATTGATCGAAGTGGATAGTGATTTTTGAGTGATGCTCTGTTTAGATCACGAAATTCTACACACAATACGATTTATCCATTTCTTTTCCTAACAAGAACCAAGCTTGCAACCCAACTTGAATGTTTGATAGGGAAGATGATGCTAGCCTCAATAAGCTTGTTCAACTCTTTTCTCATGAGAGGTTCAATGTGAGGATTGACTAGCGTTTGCTCCTATCTAAAAGGCTTGGATTCAAGTTTTAATTCAATTGTATGTTAAACCAACCTTGGGTTTAAACCTCTTAAATCCTTATAGTTCCATGCAAAAATTCTATCAATTATTCACAAAGTTGAAAAAATTAAGCTTTCTCTTGTGGAGTACTTACTTTACCAATTTGTATTGTCTTGCCTTCATCTACCTGAAATGAGCTCTAAATTTTCACCCTTTACCTAAATGTTTGCTTTCTCCTTCCGAAATGATCATTTTGGTTGAATATTGACTTAAAAGTTATAATACCTACTGGTAATTTGTTAGTTCAATCTGCACCACTTGGTCGCCATATTGCTGTTCCTATTTTTCTTTGTTTCTAGAAGAGAACTCAACATATTTTTGTAAAAATTTGACAATTTTCTAATAATTCTCAAATACTTACCAACTTGCATTGTTATTTGGAACAGATGGCCTTATAACCACCTTGATATGGGGCTAAGACTTATCACTTTTAATAATTTCTACAACATCAAATGCTGACCCAATTTTTATCGATCTATCTCGATGCTTCATTTTCTTTTTAGGGTATGGACACAATGTTGAAAGATTTGAACTATTCAATGAGGTCCCATACTCGATTCTTGTAGCTCTTGAGCAAATCATTTTTAGTACCATGTTGTTCTCATAATTTATTCACAATCAGCTCGCTTTATCACCAAATACTTACAAATTTTTATGCCTCTTTTCTTGTCCTAATGAAGTCCGTGGATCAAGGCTTCATACTCATTTGTGTTATTTAAGAAATAAAAATGGAAGTGAAAAGATGAGTAATACTTGATGCTCTATGGTTGAATGAGTATATCTCCTCCTCCTACACCTTGTCTACTTCTTGAACCATCAAAGAATAATTATCATACCTCATTATCATCCTTGTGCTCTTGCTTGATGATGTTAAGGAGAGGATGATTCTCTATGCAAGAAATATACTCCCAATTCAGATTCTTCCATTTCTTTTTAAGGGTCGAAAGAATACTTATTTTTTCCCATTCATCAAGATTCAAGTCCAAAATGCATTCTACCTTAATTTCTATTTCATAAGTGCTTGAGAGATCATCTTGATCAAAGGCTAAACAATTTGAATTGATTGGACTTGGTATGTGGGGATTAATATGAAATTTTACAATAGGATCAGATCTGATTGTAGCCTTAGCTCCATACCTTGTTCTGAATAACATGTGTGACCAATCAAAAGACAAATAGCGTTCAATTTTAGTAGTGAAGTATCTTAACAAACACAATGCAAAGAGTGGTGGCAAGTCTATGACTAATACATATTACAAGAGTGTCACATTGGGACATATGTGTAATGTGATGCTCAAATCCTATATTAATCCAACCATTATAATTTGCTTTCCCATCCAATTTCACCACACCCTTAGAGATGACGGAATATTGATGTCCCACCTGAACAACTATTTGTTTTGGCATTACAGAGCTACTTGCTCTAGAATCAATCATCCAATTATGTACCAATTTATCTCGAATGATGAATGAGATATAGAATGGTGGGGTCTTAAATTTTTACCTTGTTGTCCTCCATGATTTCCTTTAGGATGAACTAAATTGGTGCTCACATTTTCCGATGATTGGGTGGATGTTTCGATGCTTCGACCATTTTGCCATAGCAATTTGCAATAGGTCTCTTTATCCCTGGGATAGCCAATGACTCCCACAAATTGAGATGTTTAGATTCATTTTATTCATCCGCTTCAATGATGTTGAATGGAGATGAACTATCCTTCTATTGCCCTTTGCCTTGTATATTCTTCTCTTGCATATGGGTTGTTACAACCTGACACTTGAGCTAGTCAAGGAGGTGGTTTGGGCTAACCTTGCACATTTGGAGTTGAAATTTGATTTCCAATACCTTTTGGATTAATAGAGGGTTTTGGATCACTTGAATTTGATGATTTTACCTATCCAATATTCCTTTTCTTAGACGTGTATTAGCATCTACACTTTGATAAGGGGCTTGGTTAAATCCACATAAGTTTATTGTTTTCCAATTAACCAATGTAGTTTCTGTTGGAGGTGCCTCTTGTTGAAATTATTTCGATGATTTCCTTCATAACTTGGTTCTTGGGACACGCCAATGGTTTAAACCATTAGATTCTTATTCAGTGCACCATTAAAACACAATGACTGGTTAGGATTTTGATTGCATGGGAAGCACCAATCATATTATTGATCCATGCTTTTGAACTGGTACCAAAGCTCTAGATGTGGATGTAACATTAGGATTATAAGGTCTGAATGGTCTATTAGCAGGAGGTGTAGCTTGATTTTGATTTCTAGTTTGCATGGGTGGCATATTAAGATGATATGGAGTTCTATTGGGTTGAGTTTGAGGTTGATATGATCTCAAATTTTGAACTTTCTGCCTCTTAAGTGTAACTAACTCTTACCTAATTTTTTCAATTGCTTCATGACCTCTTGGAGATAATTTGAGGTGTTATAAGATGAGGTAGAGGATTCAATTCAACTTTGATTCCTTTGGGTAGGAATGGGAGCTAATGTGGGTGTTTGACTAGTTCTTTGACTTCCTAATTCTAGATTTAGAGGCATAGGTGTCCTAGGTGCAAGTTTGCCACCTGAGTTAAACACTTTTTAGCTCTAATGGAAATTTTATAGGCTGAAGGTAAGGTTATACCTCCCATGGATTGAATCATCATTGCAATATCAGAATTTAAAGCTTTAAGGAAGTATAAGAAAACAACTTCATTGTTGGTCTCATGACAAATGGAATTCTATCCCATGTCCTCTAAAATCTGAAGTTCAAGTCTATCAACTGCTCGTTAAGATCCCTCTTAATGGTTTTCAATTGTTCTAATGGAGACAAGTTATCACCCTTTTCTCCAAATTGATTGTGAAGATCTCGTGCATAGATGGTCCTAATTTTGAATAGAATCGTTGTTATACTTCGAACCATTACATAGCTTTACCTTTAAAAGAGGATACGAGTAACTTAACTACAATGTAATCTCAATAATTTCATGAATTGCACAGACATTTGTAATGTCTTGAATGTGGTCAATCAGATTTATTTGGTTATCCCTAGTGAAATATGGAATGTTCTTTAATGCTACAACTAGAACTAGATTTTGTGGATTGAGAGCAAGTGGGCTGCTGTAGGGGAAGTTGACATAGGGATTGGGATGTGGATGTGCCATTATGATTGGCCTAAGAACCCTTGTTGATTGAATGAAAGGTCTACCACGTGGATGTTTTTATAAAGTTATATTAGGTGGAGATGAAGACATTTGAGCTCTTCTTCATCTTCTCCCTCTGTCTAAGGACAAGTGTAGATAGAAAAACAATCCTTCTTCTCTAGTTCTTGATACGGTTTGAATTCTTCTCGTGAATCTACCAAGCTTGGGCTACTAAAAAATTTGATTCTACCTCTTTTGGAGTTTCCATATGTGTAATTGTAAAGATTCTTACAAGATAAAAACTTACAACAAGTGCAAATAAATCGTGTTGCAATAAAAATGAAGACCTCTTAGTCCCACTGTGCATGCCAAAACCATTAGTACAAAATCACAAGACCCTTGAATACAGAATTTGATGGGTTGATACTCTCGGCAGTGTGATAGCATAACATGGATCTTTTCCCAAAGTGTGGGACTTTGCGATTGGGAAAACTCTCTAGGTGAAGGCTGATTCCTACTCCTCTATTCGAGGCACACACAATTTGCAGAGTATTTATCCTAAAACCTATTCTAACTTGCCAAGGAGACAGGGTTAAGAAGATACAAAAATTAAACCTAAACTAACAGAGGTGATGCACCAAAGGAATGTTGAACACTTGCTTTACTATTAAACATGAACCACTAAAATGTAATACAAATAACATGAACAGATAAATAGGGTTGTAATGAAAGATCAAAAGGATGCAATGAACGTAAGAGAGGCTTGAAAATCACCCAAAGACTTGTATTATTTATCCTAAGATTTTATACAATGAATTATAATGGACAAGAGGCTAGAAACTTGCATTAAAGTTTTAATGGAAGGTTTGAACTCCACAAATTAGTTTATAGACTAGAGAAGGAGGGAGAGGAAAAGATAAAAATGTCCCACCCTTTACAATGTACTCGAGCTCTTACATTCATCAATGAAGTGAAAAGAGGAGGAGGAAAAGAGGGAAATCTGATTTGGAAACTCAACCACCAACCATCAATTCCCTACAAATCCACCCACAATCTTTCAAGTCTAGTTCTCCATGTCTGTTTGGCACGTTGGAGAAGGAAGGATGGAAAATCAAATCAAATATGGGTATTTGAAGTAATTAGATAACATATTAATGGCATGAAAGACATTTTCTGACTTCCTACCCACCTAACCTTATTAACATCAATATTTCAGGCTTCCATGGCATAGAGGATGTCTAGAGCTTTCAATGGCATAAAACTTTTTAAATTTCGAGAACTGGTTCGAAGTTATGAATGTTTGAAAAAATTTCATCAAATAATTACAAAAAAGGTGGAAATTCAATCTTTTTATAACCAACCCATGGGCCCTCAATGCCAAACTATGTCTTTTGCGAAAGAATGCAAAGAAAAAACTCTCATGGCCCCACAGGTCCTAAATTCACTTTTTCCCAAAAGCTCTACGGGCCCAAAATTAAAGTTGTGAATTTTACGTGAAAAACAGAAAAATGTATATAATATCCCTCAATCCCATCAGTCCGCAACTTCTCATTTTTTCATTTTGGCAAAAAAATACTCCGGCTTGCGGGCCACTCTTGTAAACTATGCCATTCGCAAAAGTTACAAAAAGTAAAAACCTTATCGCATACCGCGTCAGGCCGAAACTTCACATTTTTCATTTAGAAAAAAATTACTCATAATCATGGTCCTATACTTGCAAACTACGCCATTTGCACAAAAATTGCAAAAGGATGAAACTCTCCCACCGCCCCGCGACTCCGCTAGCTAGTTACATTTTCCACGTAGCAAAAGAAAATCCTCTTGGGCCTTATGGGCCCGCAATTATAACTTTCACCTTTTGCATAGAATTCAAAATTGCCAAACTATCTCCTACCGCCCCACTAGTCAATAATCTTCCCTTTGGCAAAAGTCTTCCCTAGGCTGCGAGCCCACTATTGGTGAAAAATGCTTCAGATCCGATGGTCCGTAACTTACAAAATATAAGGAGTTAGAAGGACTCCTTTACAATTTTAGAAAGGGAAGAAATTTCCTATCTGATGAAGGTGCTTCAAGGAATCCTTAAGTGCTTAAAATATGTGAAAACTAGGTTGAATCAAAAATTAGTGGTTAGTTAATGAAAAATAAGTATGAGCTTATTTTGTATAACAGGGCCATCATCACTTTTTATTTTTCTTCCTTAGCTTCCATCTTCACTTTTTATCACTCCATAATTTTTCTTATCTATCGGTATTCTCTTCATCATTGATCTACATATTTATCGGTACACATATCTATATACTTTATCTTACCGAGATTTCTCTCAACAATCGAAAGTGGGGGAAAATATAGACTCTAAATCACACACTTGGGTAAAATTCTAGGTCTTAATTGCATATATTGCATTAATATGTTTCCTAAGGGATAAAAGTACTAATTGATCACTATATTTGGCCTCTTAGTTCCTTTTTTGTATCCTTCTTCACCTTGCACACCCTACTACCAAGTGTAACCTTCAATACATCACCTTTTATGGCTTTGGAAACCAACGCCTTATCGGGACACTAGCATCCAACCGCGATCATCCTCTTTGGGTACCGTAGACCTCTTTGTATCTTAATCACTCCTTTTGTCTCCTTTCTAGCTGTTGGGCATCCTTATCTCTTAGAGGTCATCCTTTTATTGATTAATTATAAAATGCAAGAAAGGAATCATATAAATACAATTTTATGAGATCAAATTAAATGACCAAGCTCTAAGAATCCACTATCACCACCTACGATTTCATTCAAGATCTAAAGAGCATCATTTCATCCATATAACACCTTCTTAGGTAAAAGGGTTTCTCATTATACAGAAACACATAGGAGGGGAAGTTAATTTTTCCATGCATGCATCTATTTTCATATTTTGATATCTAGTTATTTCTCATTAGCATGTGCGCCATGCATAAGGGCCACTAGGCACTAGTTCTACACACACATGCGAGAACTTTGTGGATTATGAAATACAATGCAATTTCCAAATCCTAATTTCACTCAATCGGTGACCATCGGTGTAGTATGACTCCCCATTTACATCTTTTTATTTTTAAGAGCTAATATCTTTAGTGCGAGTTATGAATGGCATTTGCATGGACTAGGTGTTACATAATACCAACAGAAATTGAAGCTTTGGGACAACTCAACAACCCTTTGAAGATCATTTTCTAAGCTCCTGTGTAGACGCTAGCACCTAGAGAGGGATCCTAGTGCAAAGCAAAACAATACTACCTAGTGGTCCTTACTCCATCTTCTTCATGAGTTTTTTCATTTTTTAAGGTTCGGATCCAACCTCTTGTGTTCTAGTTTTACTAGTCTTCCACCTTCATACATTGTCGAGAATATTGAAAAAAAGATAAGTATTATAACTCTCCATTGTACTTAGGGTTTTATTTGCTTTTCTTATTTCTTGTGTCACTTCATGTACTTTACTACTTTTATCTATCGTTATGATAGATAAAAAAAAAAGTTTTGTTAAATTAGAGAGTCTTTCACAAAATGGTTCTAAATTCGACATTTGGAATGTGTCACCTAAGGAATCGATGCTAGAGTAAAAGGTAGACGTAAAAATTTGGAATAGTCCTATGAGCTTAGATAGAAATAAGTAAACACACTATTCATCTTTCTTATTTCTTCGACTCCTTTTCAATTGTGTCAACTTGCTAAGATAGTCTATATTTCATGAAAATATTCATGTGATTAAGAGAGGTGATCTCATTAAATTTGTATGGATCTCATATGATCTAAATTACTGAATAAACCCTCTAATTTCTTCCATATTTTAAAAATAGAATCAAATTTTTCCAAATGAAACAAAATAATATCACTTACATAAGTTCCTATCCAACCAGGAAAACTTTAGTGGTGAATATTTATTAATTCACAAATATCCCAATTTTTTAAATTTGAAATTTGTTAATTTTTAGGGTAGGAATTATGACTGCATGGAAAAATTTCTAGGTAAAATTAATTTTAGGGGTCAATGTGCCATTCCTATGAAACCGAAATTCGTGATATTCACCTTAATGTTGTCACATCCGTAGCATTGTTTTATGCTATCTGACGACGCGTTGTCATTGGGTATCATAAATTATGCTACATGACGATAATAGTTTTTATACTTGGTTGGTAGCATATTTTATAAGATCTGATCGGAAATATATATTATGTCTTTGAACCGTAGTAGAAAAAAAAAATGCTACCTGGTGGATATCAAATTTTATAAAACTGTTGCTATAATTTAAAAAATGAGCATGTAATTTTATTTACTTGCACCATATTTTAAGAGGACAAATTTCTCATTGAGATGATCAATTTAACTACTTACATAAAAAATTTCAAATAAAATAACTATTCAAAATTAGCTTAAATTTGTATTTTTTTGTAAAAAGTCACCTTTTCTTGTGCATAATATTTTTGTGAGGTCATATTACTCATCAAGCTCAGGTCATTTTAATTGATATTGTCAAAAATGATATATATTTTTGACCAACATCATATATTATCAACCGACAACATAATATATGTCATTACTAAAAGATAGGGAAAATTTTAGTGCCGAATAGTCGTTAATTCATTAATTTTCCAATTTTTAAAAATTAAAATTGGAAAAAATTTCACAAAGGGAGTAGGCCTGGTTCGCCAAAAAATTCTAGGTACAAGTTAATTTTAGGGGTTATTTTCCATCCTCGTGAAAGAGAAGTTCACAATATTCATCGTAATATTGTCATTCGGTAGTATATTTTATGTTACAGATGATAGCATTAATATATGCTCTTGGTGATAACATAAAATATGTATTGTAGGTAAGTAGCATAAATTCATTATCAACTAACAACACATATTTATGATGTCGTCAAGTTACATAAAATATGCTACCATCTAGTAGCATCTTTTATGCTACCATCGGAGAGTATAATTTATTTTTTTCAGATGGTAGTATAAAATATGCTTTACCGGGTAATAACATAAATTTAATTTGTCGACTAAGAGCATAAAATATGCTCTTGATCGGGTAAAGATACAAAATTGCTACCGTTCGTGAAAGCAATAGACAAATTTTTTTAAAAAGGTATGGGATTTTTTTCTTGTGCCATATTTTTAGAGGAAATATTTCTCATTGAGATGATCACTTTTACTTCTAACATCAAAAAATTTCAAAAAAATAAATCCCATAAAAATTAGTGAAATTTGTAATTTTTTTCACAAAAGTTAATTAAAAAAATAAATGATTTGCACCATATTTTTGAGGACATATTTCTCATTGAGCTTCTCAATTTTACTACTATCAGAATAAAATGATTGTGCGAAAAAATACATATATTTTTGCGACATCATATACTATCAGCCGACAACATAATATATGTTGTCAGCTAGTAGCACTACTATTGTAACAAATGATTTTTCAAAAATTTACATATATTTTTCATTGACATCATATACTAGTAGATAACAACATAATATATCGTGTTTTCAAGTAGCATAAAAATGCTAACAATGACAACATATTAGCGTGAAAGCAAAATTTTCTAGATTCGCCATTAGCGCAAAAGTTAATTTTCCCATATTGACCAATGAATTTCTACGATTTTTTTATGGGGGTTTTAAAATTGTCTCTATAGTAGTACGTAAAATTCTACCGGCTCACAACATTTTTTACATTTTCTTTATATTCACCATTCGGATGAAAATAAATTTTCACATATTTTCCAAGAAATTTATACAAATTTTTATGGGGGTCTTAAATGTTTCCTCGTATCAAATTCATACACTCATCAAATTTGCATTGGTACTGAAATTTATCATATTCTCAGTGAACACTAGTTGTTTCAAGAAGTTAAAGCCCACAATCCCTTACTATTAATGATTATTTCCATTCTTATTTTTGATGTATGGTAATTAATTGTTGTTAATGGCTCCATTGTATTTAATGTAGCATTAGATAAAGTCATCATTATCAAAAACATTAAAAACAATACAAGAATCAAGGAATGTAAAAATACCCCTAGATTTGGTACTTTATAATTGATTCCATGTTCTAATATAACACGTTATAATTTAGTGTGTTTCTAAACATAAACATTTCAATGGAATAGACATGAAAAAAACAAGAAGTTTTGAACAAAAGGAAACTCAAATTTGTGTTAGGTTGTGGAGCTTATTTTCGTGTGTGAAAATGTTGATCACTATACACGAATACTACTATACACTTTCCACAAATTGGTCTTGTTGGGGTTCGAGAAATGTTCCTAATATTTTGAGAAACATGCTTTTCTCATATGGATGGGGATTTTAACCCATAGGTTTATGGGACAATTTTAGTGCATGGTATTATAAAAATGCTTAAATAGTTTTCTACTTATGTGGTTTTATGCATACTAAAGGGTTTATGTAACATTACAAATGGGTGTGAATTCTTTAGAGTTTGTTGATCATAGATCCAAATAGATCTAGGTATTATTTTGAGAGAGAAGTGGCTTGTAATAAAATCTTAGAAATTTATTTGTTGTGGACGTATCCCAAATTTGGTGAACCACATTAGATATTATCTCTTTATGTTGTGTCTTTTATTCTACACTTTAATTTCAGATCTATAATATATTATGCATAATAGTGTCTATTGTTGCAATTCTATGAGGGATTGTTCCACATATTTTATCCCTTACTTTCTAGGAATTTGTATCAGATCCTGGTTTGGTTTTCTCGAACTATTGAATCGTAGGGAAATTTTTAGCTTGAGTTGGAGTTATGGAAGATGATGGAAGATCAAGGGTTGATAAATTCAATGGGAAGAATTTCAATCTCTTGAAGATGCACATGGAAGATTACCTTTATCGATGGATCTTTATATTCCATTTTAAAAGAAAGTGAGAAAACCCTCAAGAATGATGGATGCGAATGATATTTATTGGATAGGAAAGCACTTGGTACAATATAACTATGTCTCGCATCTATCATATTAGTTAATGTTTTTAAGGAAAATACTACAAAAGAACTCATGGATGCATTAGGAAGTTGTATGAAAAACCCTCTACCTCTAAAGAGATATTTTTAATTAAAATATTGTTTAATATGAAGATGTCTCATGAATGGTTCAAAGTGGCAAGATCATTTGAATGATTTTAATATGGTTTTAAATATGCTAGCTTTGATTACAATAGAAGTTGATGAAGAAGTTAGGGATTTATTAATTCTGTGTCTTTACCTTAGACTTGAAATAGCTTGGTAATGGTGGTAAGAAACTTGGTTCCAGCTATTTGAAGTTGAAGTTTGAAGATGTTGTAGGAGTGATTCTAAGTGAGGAAATGTGAAGAAAAATATTTGAGAAATATTCTACTTTAGGGAGTGTTTGATAGTGGAAACTAGAGGGAGACAAAAGAAGAGAGGAATCTTTGGAAAATCAAAAGATCGAAAAGGTTAAAATCCAAAAGTAAGGTAGTATGTTGGCACTGTGAAAAGTTTGTGCATGCAAAGAAGGAATGTCGGGAGATTTGGGACAAGAAGAAACAAAAATAAGAAAACAAGGAGGTAAATATTGAAACGGGTAATGTATGCCAGATGATTTGATTCTTTCTTTACATAATATTATTGAATCTTGAGTTTTAGATTCGACGTATTCTTTCCATGCTACTCCACATAGGCATTATTTTTGTGATTATGTTCAAGGGGATTTTGAGCATGGTTTTATTCATGATGATGAGCCTTACAACATAGTTTGAAAAGGTTCTATTTTGGTTAAGATGAAGAATGGGAATACTTCTTTATTAAATGATGTCGACATGTGCCTACATTAAGAGGAAATTTGATATCAGTAGGGAAGCTAGGAAGTGATGGTTGTCTTGTAATATTTAGATCAGACTGTTGGAAGGTTACTAAGGGTACTCTTAGTAAGGTTGGAACCTCATATTTAACCATTGATCATACTAAAAGTTGTAATGTTGTGGCTTATATGCAGATACAACATTGTGGCACTAAAGGCTCAATCATATGATCCATAAGGGCATGGAAATCATAAAGAAGGATTTTCCATGATATAAAGAAACAAGTTTGGAGTTTTGTGAGAACTGCATATATGGGAAACAAAAGTGAGTAAGGTTTCTCATGGTTATATCTATGAAGAAATATATTAAGTTAGAGCTATTACATTATGATGTGTGTGGTCCAACCCAAGTATCATCTCTTGGGGTTCAAATTATTATGTTACTTTTATTGATAATGTAAGAAGGAAACTTTGGGTATATATTGTATTAGAAACAAATATGATGTATTTGACACTTTTGTTAAATTGAAATCCTTGGTAGATAATGAAACATGTCTTAATCTAAAATGTCTTAGGTTAGATAATGAAGGGAAGTATTACAACATTGAGTTTGATGATTATTTTTATAAGAATGGAATCCATATGAAAAATATGGTTCAAGAACTCCACAAAGAATGGGGTGTTAAAAAGAATGAAACGAGAATAAAAATGAAATGTGTGAGGAACATGAGGTTACATGTAGGACTGCCTCTTTATTTTTTGGCAAAAGCAAGTGAGCACAATTGTGTACTTGATAAATAGAGGACCCTCAAGTGGCTTTGATGGAGACATAATTAAGGAGGCTTGGTATTGTAGGAAAGTTGATTATTCATTTCTTAGATTATTTGAATGTGAGGTGTTTTTCCATATAGACAAGGATGATAGGACCAAGCTAGAGGCAAATAAAAAAAATTCACTTTCATTGAGTATGGTTGTTATGAATTTGGATTTAAATTCTGGATTATTAAGGGAAAAAAAATCATTTTATCTAGGGATGTGTTCTTTAATGAGAAAGTCATGTATAAGCAATAGTTGTAGGAAAACAGGGAAGAATCCAAGAAGTAATGTGCAAAGTGGTAGATGATATTCTAGATGGGAAAGTGACACATGAATTTTTTTAGAACCTACTCAACAGAACCCCAAACTCCTATTTTGAGGAGGTATTATAGGGTATGAAGAGAACATGAACATTTTATCCTTCTCTTTATTATTTATTAATCACTTGATAGTGAAAGCCATAGGGATTTGATGAACAATATAGGTAGATGTTAGGAAGAAGTGTGAGCAAGCCATGAATGAGGAGCACAAGTCTCTCATGGAGAATCTAACTTGGGATTTGGTGAACCTACTTGAAGGAAAAGAAAATTTCAGAAAAATTTGGTGTATAGAGTCAAGGAGGAAGAAAGATGAAATAAAAGATACAAGGATCAGTTAATGGTCAAGGGGTTTGTATAGAAAAAAATATATTTTGATGATATTTTTTCTCCGTAGTAAAAATGACTTCTATTATAAATGTTCTTGGAATAGTGGTAGCTTAAATATTACACTTAGAACAACTATATATAAAGATTACATTTATCCATGGTGATTTGGAGGAGGAGCTATATATGGAGAAATATGGGGGCTATGAGATAAAAGGTAAAGAGGAGATGGTTTGCAAACTGAAGAAGACCTTATATGGCCTTAAACAAGCTCCACATCAATGGTCTCATAAATTAGATAACTTCATGATGAAACAAGGTTAATATAGATGTCATTATGACAATTTTTGTATCTAAAGAAATATGAGTCCTAATGGAAGTTATATTATCATTGTGTCTATATTTGGATGACATGTTGGTTGTAGGTAAGAACATGCATGATATAAAATTACTCAAGAAGCAATTAAGTGACTCCTTTGATATGAAGGATTTGGGGAAGCCAAGAAAATCCTTGGTATGAGGATATCTAGGGATAGGAAGGAATGAAATTTGACTTTATCTCAAGAATAATACATCAAGAATGTCTTGGAGAGGTTTAGTATGTATGATGCTAAAGAGGTTGGAACTCCTTTGGCATGCCATTTCAAGTTATCAAAGGAGAAGTGTCCAAAGAAAGAGTAAAAGAGAAACCGGATGTCAAAGGTACCTTACTCATTAGCGGTTGAATGTTTGATGTATGTCATGGTGTGCACTAGACATGATATTTCCCATGCAAAGGGGGAGCAATGACTAGATTTATGAGTGATCCAGATAGATATAAATGACATGTAGTAAAGTTCATCCTTTGGTATTTAAGAGGAGCCATAGGGAAAATTTTGTGCTACGGTGGATAAGACACCACTTTGCATGGTTATGTAGATCCATATATGTCTAGAGATGTAGACAGGGAGGAACACAATAGGTTATATTTACACTATACGTGGAATTATAGTGAGCTAGATTTCATGACTACAAAAGTTGGTGGATTTTTCAACAATGAAGGCTAAGTATGTTGCTTCCACAGAGGAAAGCAAATATATTATAGGTCTACATCAATTTCTTACAAATTTGGGGAATAAATAGGAGGAAGGGAAGTTACATATTGATATTTGAGTGCTATACACCTAGATAATAACTCTACATTTCCACTATTGATGAAGCACATATAGTTAAGGTACCATTTCATCGGGAAAACTTTGGAGGAACAAAAGTTAAAGCCGGATAAGATTCATACTAGTCAATATCCTACACACATGATGACCAAGGTGTTCACAAGGGAGAAAATTAAGTTTTGTTCATCTTTGTTTGGTCTTCACGGATGATAGAGAAGGGTTAAGAAGCTTATTAAGAGGAACACTAGTCTCCAAGTGGGAGATTGTTAGGTTGTGGAGCTTGTTTTCATGTGTGAACGTGTTGAAGACTGTAACTAATGGTATTGTAAACTTTATATAGTTTTCTTGTTCGTGTTCAGGGAAATTGTTTTATCCTCAAAATGTGTCTCATATTTCAAGAAGCACACTCTTCTCATATGGCTAGGATTTTGTACCCATAGGTTTATGGGACAATTTTGGCCCATGGTTTTGATACCTGTGAATTATAAAATTTCTTAAGTAGTTATCTACTTATGTGGTTTTGTGCATATGGTAGGGTTGATGTAACATTTCGATGGGTGTGAATTTTGATGTGAATTCAAGAGATTTTGTTGAGCATACATCCAAAAAGATCTGGGTATTGTATTGAAGAGAGCAAAGTGGCTTGTAATAAAATTTGAGCAAGTTATTCTTGGTGGACATAGCCCAATTTTTTGAAACACATTAGTTATTTTCTCTTTGTGTTGTGTTCTTTTATTCTATGCTTTATTTCAGAAGAGCAAGTAATATTTTCTACATATTAGTTTCTAATATTACGATTATGTGAGGGATTGTTCACACATTTAATCCCTTATTTCCTAACAATTTGAGTTACCAATCAAAAGATACAATATTTTAAAGTTTTGTTTTTGTATTTATTTTGAGAAAATATATAAAATGCCTTTTCTCGTGCACTCTTTAATTTATTTTTTTGGATAAAAATTCTAATTCTATATCTCGTAAAATAGAGAAGAAAAAAAAACCCACTACCAAATGTGAAAACCCTTAAATTGTTTTCTTAGACCTTTTCCTCATCAAAATGGATTTCTAATATCCCTATACCTCCACATGGATTTCCAAGATCCTCAAATATTCACCAAATATGAACACTACAAAAGAAAAGAAAAAACCCTTAATCAAACTCACAAAACAAGAAATTTTGAGAAATGGTTTTTCTTTCCCTACTACCTTTCAAACAAATTTCCAAACCTCGACAAAATATTTAATATCTTCAAATCCTTTCCAAACAAAAGTCTACAAAATAGAATTAAAAACCTAACACCGAATGCAAAAACCTAGAAAATCCTAAAAATGGTTTTTTCTTTCTCTCCTACCTTGCCAACATGGATTTCTACTACCTCATCACGAATTTTGAAGTTCTTTAGATTCTAAAAAAATAGAAAAAAAAAAATGAGAACCAAATGCACAAAATTGAGATAAACCTAGATATTATTTTCTTTCCTTTTGCCTCACTGACATGGATTTTCAAGCAAATCTATATGTGCATGAACTTCTACAAAACCAAAAGTAAAACTAAAAACAAAATTTACATCATAAGATGAGATTATAGTCAATTTTGGGGTTTTCCACCTTCTGAATCCAATGGAGCCCTATGGTTTGCATAAAAACACATGTTACAACACCATACTAAGAAATTAGGAAAATATGAATAATAAAAACCCTTGTTTGAAAAATAAAACTTATATACATATGTCTAAAACAATCTCCAAATCTGATACCATAAAAGGAATGAGAAATAGATCATCCCAAGCCCACAAAGAACCTATGAATCTAGTAAAACACCACACTCACTAAGAAGAAAGTAATTTCGGTAGAATTACTTTACAAAAACATTGCAAACAAATGAGCAACAAAATCCTATATTATTATGGAACTCTACTAAGTACAATAAGAAGTTTACTTGTTTATATAGGCAAGGAAGATCATTTTAAGAACTAGTAAAGGCCATAGATCAAGCCATAAATCAAGAAAAGTAATTTTTCATCAAAGAACTAATCAATACCATAGATCAAGGAAATAAATATACCTAACAACAAGATAATATCTTCCTAATATCTAAATAAGCTAAAAAAACATGTCCACACATATGTGCATTAGCATAACTAAAATAAAAATTCAATAAATTAGCTAGGTGAACATACGCTAAGGTAAATACCTACTATAATAAATTTGAATCAATGATATATTATTGGATGTTTTATCAAATTAAATTTTACCATGAGGATTTGATACATGTCACTATCATAGTTAAGGGATAGCTGAAAATAGTGTAAATTATCTTGTCATAGAACTATTATTACAATTCTTACATTTATAAGTAGTTTTAGATCCTTTTGAAGGAAGCGATTACTAACACGAAAGTTTCTTCTTACCTTCATTCCCTACTAATTATTAAGTATAGGGTTTCATTATGTCATGTTTAGTGAGGATGTGATTCCAAATTCACCAAACATGTCATTTTTAGGCTTTGGGATATTTTTAATACCCAGATATTTAAATGTTATGGTAATTTCGTGTTTGGGTCTTTCATTATTAGGGTGACTATGAATATTATTTATCCAAACATGCTTTGTTTACAATTTGGGTGATTTTTATTATATGTTGTGTTTATGGTTTAGGTCTCTCTTATTTAGGTTGGATGTGAATTTTATCATTCCCGATAAATTATATCATCTTTCGATTTTCTCATTTTACCTCTCCATCTATGATACGTTTTATTTTTTTGTTTTGTCTCTATGTGGATGCCATGTTAATTACTTCTTGTATAATTACTTAAAAATCAGAATGAGGAAGGTAATTTATTTTAACATATATGTTTTTCTTGATTTTTTTCGATCCTAACATGTTGATGTGATATAAATTACTTCTTGTATTACTTAAATAAGAATGAGGAATGCTTAATACTGCAGCATAAACATTTGTCTTAGTGTTTTTTTTTAAAATGTGCTTTCTTTTCATACTATAATTTATATTAAAGATTTTCAAAGTGATGAGGAGGTTTATTATATAAGATAAATATTGTATTAACATTATTCCACAATAATATTTAACAACGTGTAAAAAAATTCTAGAGCTATAGGTATGAATGGTTTAAATCTGGAAGTATGGGTTGTTTGGAACAAGAAGTATAAATGGTCAACAAGATTTGGAATTATAAATTATCCAGAGATAGAAGCATGAATTGCACAAAGCTATAAGTATGGACTATAAACAAAATAATGAGGAAGATTAAAAGACCCAATCCCTTATCAATGTGTCCATTTTAACCATCATTTAGAATCAAGAGGTTAAATTATAATCATTATTTATAATCCATGTTATAATTGGATTCTTTTTCAGTATATATTTTAATAATTAGGATTTCAAACCTTATTTTTGAGAGAAATATAGAAATAGTTTTTTTGTGTTGCAATCGAGTTGTTTTGTTAATAAGTTTTATGTATATAAAGTATAAAAAAACATAAGTTTGACCATTATGATATAATTTATTCACAAAGTAAACACCTATCCAAAACAACATTTTCATATAACATTTTCTAGGTAGATGAAATTTTGAATGAACAATGTATTAACAATAATATTATTATAAGTGCCTACTACTATATATACATACATACATACATACATACATACATATATTATGGAAGAGAGATAAGAAGTTACTTGGGCGAGTTAAGATGAACTAAACCTCCTAACTATATATTACAAGGCATTCGAAGAGAAATTTTATAATGATAATGGCTATCAATTTAACTTGATCCAAGCATATAAATATAATTTAGATTCTTCGCAACCCTTACATGGGTACCGATGCGTTAGAAGAGTATGAATATATACCCATCTTGAAAGGAAAAAGATAAATGAGAATGAATACCCATGAATTGTAAAGAGACTATCCATCTACTTGTATTTGATCGTAATGATCTTGGGGAAAATTTTAACACTTGAGAATGTATTAATAAGAAGATGATATGTGAATGGAAGGAGGTCTTCTTCACTTCAAATTATTATTCAGTCCTATGTTGAGTTATTTTCTTTGATTTATGAATATATTATCAAAACAACAATAAATATCTATAATAACATAGTGTGTGTGCATGCACACACATATAATATATATATATCAACCGAATAATTACTCATGTTATTAAGGATATCTCCTATAAGAGTAGTTACGATGTTCAAATATAAAAATTTAAAATGAAAATGAAATTATGTTATGATAAATATTATTGCTTTAGAGTAATTTTACATATAATTTCAATAATTCATGTCTAGTGAACTATTGGGTTAATGAAGAAGTCAAAGCTTGGATTAAATGAGGAATTATTAAATGAGGAGGAAGCATTCTCTATTTTTAAGACAACTTGTTGGTTATGGATTTGAAGAAATTTGATGGTTATAACTTGCAACTGGTAGAGGAATTTTCTATGAAATTTCAAACTAACCATACTATTTTCAAAAAATTCAAAATCCCTATGAGTGTTATTATTATTCAACAAACTTATAAAAATTCAAACACGGGGCATATTTTTTCTATAGAAAAATACTATACTCATCTCTTCAAATATTTTTCATCACATAATGAAAATTTAGATATAGTATATGACTAGTAGGGTGATAAAAGGAATCAATCCCTACCTAAACCCTGAGACATGGTTGCCATTTGGATCGTGAGGTATTTTTCCTTTTATGGTCGGGTTTGGGACTATTTTATTGAGTGAATGAAAATGATTATACATATCAAAAAAATGGAAACAATATCCTTTTATCCTCCCTCTTTTTTGTATTAATATATTCATTTTATGTCTCACAGCTTATCAAAAAGATGAAAAGGGTATAGACATCATGAGATCATACAATTGATTAGTAAGAAACATTTTCGGGATATAATAAGGGTAAGAAAAAATGGGAGTGGTTTATTTTATAAACTTATGAACATAGTCCTCTAAGTATCCTACTAAGGAACCTACACAATGAAATGAGGAAGACATCCCAACAACTTCTACCAAAAATAAAGATAAAGGAAAATTAGTTAACAATTTGTTCCTTTAGTTATATTTGAAGGATATTTTGAGGAGGGAAATCCTTGAATAAAAATAAGAAGAAGAACAATAATTATAGCAATTTCTTTTTAGGAATCTGATGAAGAGGGAAAATGGAAGGTAAAATTTTAGAGAGCATGGGGATGAGATAGAGGTGAGGAAGAGCGTTGTACACCAATATGGGAAGAGGCTATTCATGATATGCCAATGAGGGATCTGAGGAAAGATAAAGGGAAGGCCCCAATTGAAGAATAAGTTGAGAATCTACCACCTCCACCAAATGAAAGTAGAGAATTAAAATATGCATTATATTTTTCTAATGCATTGAGAGGATTATTGAAGAATATAGGAGATAAATCCTTCTCCTAAAGAAAGAAATAAAGGAGAAGGATGAGACCATTCAAGCACTCCAAAATATATATACTATAGAGGAAGTCATTCAACCAAATTAAAATCCACCACCCACACAATAGGAAGTTGTAGATATAAAATTTTCTCAAACACATTTTAGTCCACCACATGTTGATTCAGAATAAATTTTTAGAGATACTAATCAAGAAAACCAAAATCCACCTATTACACATAAGGATACCGCAAAAGTAACCACTTAAATAAACATGATCCACTTTTTAATTTAATAAGATGGTTAAATAAAAAGCTAAAATCAAGGAAAAATAATATAAATAGTATAATATAATAGCCAAATTCGAAAAATAAATTTAAGATATAAAAAATAAAATGAAACACGGGAGATAAAAAAGAAAAACTTAAAAAAGAGGATCTTAGATTCATGTTTTATAGGAAATCATCTATTATATTGCAGAAAACCATCTCCCCTCTATAGTGTGTTTAATTCTAGAACAACATTTTAGTTAGGTACTATTAAGGATTTCTTTTGACCTACCTTATTATATGGAAGATGGGAAACATTTTCGAGAGGCCTTTGTGATGGTAACTAAGGAAAAAAACCTTTGTTATGATTTAATTTTATATTAACCTATTGTGTATGATTGACCCTTTTGACTCAAGGAAAGTCCTCTATATTGTGTATCATGAAAAATGCAAACTAAGTATTTGAGTGAAGAATTTAGAATATAATATAAGTTATAACAACTTTAAAAAAATGTAGCCTTAGCTATTGAATGCTAATATGAAAGTAACGTAATCTATTTACTCTTAAACTAATAAACTTCATTTGTTCCATGTGAACCTCCCTTGTTCCAACTAAGATAAATTACAAAACCAAGAAAACATGCAACTTAGAAACAAATCCTTAGAACAAACACTAGTAGCCTCATGTGTGTATATATGTTCCTATCAAAAATCAGGCTATATAATTCAATTGCGATAAGAAAAACAAGAAAATGAAGCTCTAAGAGCAAATTTACATAAAAAAAAAAAGTCCATTCTTTCATACAGGACACCATACAATTACATAGGGATGCAAATCCTATAATTTAGGAGTCTGTTATAAAAAATGACCCATAAAAATATGTGTAACCAATTTATGTAATATTGTTATAACAACAAAAATATTACTAAAAATATAACAAACAACCCAAATAACAATGTAACCCTAAGTAAACTTTTAGTATACGGTAAATACAAGATATCGATGTAAATATTAAATTACTAACATTCCACCCTTAGTGTTTAAATGGATGAAAAAATTCAAACTTCCTTCTGCAACTTTCCACCTCTTCTCTCTCATGATCTTAGCAGACACTCAAACTATAAGTATCAACTTATTATCGACAAAGCACATATGGGACCACATATTACAAAACAAGTGTGGGAACACATACAAGAAACATCTACTTATCAATCAATAACTGTATGGAACACATATTTCCTACTCAATGTGGGAACTCAAGCAGGAACCATCTAGACAACCTTTAATGGTTTTAAAAACGTTTACCCAAAACCTAGGTATGAAAAGATCGAACACATCTAAGCTGTTTAACCTCTTCAAAATCATGATGTTGGATTTCACTATATTATTTTCTCTTCACTATGTTATTACATTTCATAATTATATAGGAATATCCACATGTACTAGTGAATGGGAATGATACTCTATTCATATTTTTCACACCATACGGACAAGATGAAAAACTAAAATGTAGACAACAACACCTTTGAAAAAATAAGTCACCACACCGGAAGTGTGGCCCTGTAGATTGGTGATTGATGAGAGGTTGTTGTTTTTCCTCTAAGCATCTGATTCATCCATTCTCCATCATCATTCTACTAGCTCACCAATTTGGATATGAAGCTTAATAGTTTCCACATTGGGGTTATTCATAAAACTTCCCCATGTAATGTGAAATCGTTTATTTTCTCTAGACATTGGGTAACACCGAAAATACATGTGTAAGATAATTTATTTTATTTTATTGAATTCTTATAATGACATGAATTTTGAAGACAACTCAAAATTTTTAAAAATAGACATTTGAATCTATCTCAAATATGATTTTGATTTGGAAAAAAAAAATTAGTTGGACACAAATATTGACACTAATCTCGAATACAGACAATTATGAATCACAAATAAAAAGTTATGGATACATGTAGACAATATAACCTCTATGAAAAATTGAATTAACAATGACAAGATAAACTCCTCACTATCAAAACAAATGATATATAATATGTTTATTGAAAACAAACATTTATTGTGACCATAAGAGGAGTAATTAAAGCTTTATTAAATTAAAAACAAAAAACTAATAATATTGTGACCAATTCTAAATAAACAAAATAATGAAACTTAATTGACTCTTGATACGGTAAAGACCATAAAACATATTGACTTACACAAATAATGATATAATGTTTCTCTCAATATTAGTGCACATGGAATTCAACCTCATATCTTGTACAAGACTGGTTGAATTTGTGAATGGTGGTAGAACACAATACGAGATCCAGTGGCATGAGGGACATTAACGATAGTTTGGGATCCATTGTAGATAAAATTATGGAATTCACACTTATTATATTTGTATACTAGTGAAATAATGCATGGATGGAAATAAGACCATTAAATCTTTGGCTGGGAATTTCCACTTTCTAATAACATGTGCCACTTTGATATTTTTCAAGTGAGACAATAGGATTAACGAGTAGTGAGCTAGACGTCAAATTTTGTGACATGATGGGTTGGATGAGACTGCATGCATGAGACAAGATTTCAATTTACGCTCTTCATGACCAGAAAAAATATCCAACACCCATAATCCACAATAGAGAAGATGTCGAGGTTAATCTCGAAATAATTCTATGCACATAATTATAGAAAATATAGTCATGCGTCGAATAAAATGAAAATGATTTGAATGATTTATTTGTATATAGATCTTCACAATATTTTTTAAAATAAACACATGCAATCTATAATGTAAATGGAATCCTGAATCCTGAGAAGTGCACAGGTGCATAATGGGATAGAGGAAGCACGTGGTCTAATAAATCCATGTCTGATCTAACTTCAAGACTTCAACCATAGATTTCTCACAGAACTGCTAAAGAAAATATAGATGAAATTCAAATACTAACCTTGGATAAATCTCATCGCTCAGGGAAATACATTAGGATACATATCCCATAAATATATATATATTATGATTCCATTATAATAACCTCCATTTCATAAATACGCTCTGGTACAAAATGAAGCTGTAAGAGAAAATTTACCTAGAATAATAATTTATTGTCAATTATTTAGCACAGGACACCATACAATTATATAGGGATGCAACTCCTATAATTAAGGAGGTTGTTATAACAAATCACCCCTCAAAAAAATCATGTAACCAATGTACGTAATATTTTTATAACAACAATATTAATAAGAATATAACAAACAACCCAAATAACAATATAACCATAATTATACTTTTAATATATAGTAAATACCCGAAACTAATGTAAATACTAAACTCCCAAGACAAAATCAAATGTAATCGATTACAAGTAAAATGTTAAGAAAAAAAGAAAATGTAATCTAGTTTAAAGAAGAATGAAGGACTACATGTTAAGTGCTTTTCAAATAATTAAGGTCAATAATGAAATATGACTGTAATAAATATGTAAACTAAGAAAGTTTCATGACTTGCATAGTGCCTATATAGGAGTTTATATTGTAGTTGAATCATTATGTTGTACTAGGTGATTTGGGAAAAGTGGACTTGATGTGCATCATGTGTTTTCATGTTATCTATGTGGGTTAATGTTTGTCTAAATGTTTCATGTGTTGGTCATTATCTTAAGTGATCTCATGTGATGTCATGTATCTAGTAATGTAAGTCACACCAAAAAAACTATTTTTTTGTTATTGTGGACTAATTGTTTGTTGAAATTGTGGACGTTAAATTTGGTATTAGACAGGAGGTTCATGATCTCGAACCTCTAGGACAAATAGGAGTTGTGATGATTATGAATTTTGGTGGAGTATATGATAGAGTAATGTGATTTATGTTGTGATGCAACCAATTTTTTACTTATGATATTATGCACACACGTGTTGATCATACCACTGAGTGTGGATTTTTTATGATTTTGATATGTTACATGATGAGAGTATTCACTCTCTTTTTCATGAATTCAATGAGAATTTTACATATGATGTATTACCTTGATGTGTGAAAGGAATGCTATTGTGGACTATTAAGTTTTGGAGTGTTTCATTATCACGTGATATGTATGTTTTCTAACGTGTTGTAAGATGAAAATATTTCCTAGTGACTTTCATTATATCGTGATTTTGAAACCATTTTGTGATGTATCGTTTTGTGTCGCCATGTTGTATTACATTTATTTCTATGTTATAATCTTAATAACTATGTTCATAAAAAATATATTCCATGTGGTACGTGATGGATTCATGGTGTGAATTAGGGGCATATGGTGATCATATGACCCCTATTGTATTGTACATGCACTTTCGGTGCATTATTTTGAAATGTAATATATTGTAAAACATGAAATGAATGTTTTGTTATACCATACATAAGATGACATGGTTGATGTGTATGAATCACCATTGTGTGAGTAATTTGGTTATGTGTTATGTTTTGAACCTTACCCCAACCGACCCTAAGTGAATAAATCGGTAAAATGTGTATGTGTGGAGGAAGGAAATAAGTACCATCAACCAATCACTTGAGCCATGTATGAGATAGAAAGTAGATTCTTACAAAGAATGAAAATCCAAATATTTTTTTCGGTATGCATGGAACTTTCCCGATAGGAACCATGTATGTTGTGTTCCCCAAAAATCTTATTCTTAGTAGATTGTGACATGTACCTTTTTATCTTTCACTATATAAATTACCTATGTGTATCAGTGTATAGTTGACCACTCATTCAATCCAAGTATGAGATAGTCAAGTGGAGTCTTACATAGATTGAAAACCCAATTCTATTTGTTTTGTATGCATGGATTTTTCCAAATGGGAACCATGTATATTGTGTTTCACAAACATTTTAGGCTCCGTAGATGGAAACACTTACCCTAAATTCTCACATATTATGTTGAGACTATGTTGATACTTATGGGATTATGGTGGTATGATTTAGAAAAATATTATATCGAGTTATATTATTTCATTTGTTATTATTTTATTTTATGAGGTGAGGCTTGATATCTAAGTGTTAGAAACTTGATGAGTACCCCTTTAGTAGCTGTATAAGGCCATATAGTGATTTTGATATGATATTTCTCTATACATATTTTATTCATAAATTTGAATTTTTCTTCTTCCTTTATGGAACGAGAAAATTAATCTATTTCACTTTTGGTCTTGTTATCGTCTCCAATTTTGCGCATATTATTTTATTATTGCACTAACATGATTATTTTCTCACTAATTGCAGTTGATTACACATTTATTTTTCTTTGATTGAAATTTAAATTGAAGTTAAAATTATTCCTTGAGTTTCAATTTAGTTTCTCACTTGGCACAAAGCGATTAAATTTGATGCCACTTGGAAATTTTTCTTATTTTTTGGAATGTTGGTTCTAAATTTGTTGTGTTATAATAGGGACATGGGTTCACCAAGGATTGGTCGTACCTATGGGCCTATTTCATGGTATGGGGATACACCCTTAGGAGACATACATAACTAGAAGTTTGTTGAACTCTATGTACCTTGGGCCATAGGGTGATCTGCCTCTTTGGTGGAGGGATAAGAAAAATATGGCTTTATTTTATTACTTAGAAGGTATATGGAGTTGTTTTTTTATGCTATGGAGGTATATGGAGTTGTTATGTGATGTTGTGGGAGATATATGTAATTGTTTCATGATGGTTTTGTGTCTCGAGTCTTGTTTTCTTTCCTCTTATAGGAATCCTATTCAACTTTTCCATGAAATACTTGGGAATGTTAATTTAAAAATGTTGTATTATAAGTCTAGACTAAATATTATTAGTTTTCTTCCAAAAATAAATTCATATTATGAAACTTATTAAAAAGATTCATACGTGGTAAGAAACATGCTCAACGATTTTACAAGAATAATGATCCAAATTATTCTCATTCATTAGATTTGATTCGTAATGATGTGACAGGTCCACTTGAATTTCCTTTCTCAGTGGTGCCTTGTATGTTGTGTGATTCATTGATGAATTCTCTAGAATGACTTGGTCTTATTTCATTAGGAAGAAGTATGATGTCTTGTCTATGTTTCAGAATTTAAAAATTTAGTTGAAAATGCTTCTAATTTGAAAATCAAGAGAATTAGAAATAATAACATAGGTCAATATGTTAGCAAATATTTTGATAAATTATGTGTGTCCTATGGGATTCAAATACATTTTACTACTCCCTATTCCCCTTAGCAAAATTGCATTTCGAGAAAGAAAGAATATGATTATATTAGAAATGGGTAGGACTATGAATCATGTTTCTAATGTGTCTAAGTTTCTATGGGATGAAGTTATGAATACTCCTATCTATATTATTAATAGAGTGCCTACTAAATCTCTACATCAAGTTACTTCTCATGAAGTATGTACAAAGAAAAAAAAAGATATTTCTCACTTAAAAATATTCGGTAGCCTTATTCCTATCTTTATTCCTACAGATAAAACGGAAAATATTTATCCAACATCTGTATCTTCTATTTTGGTTAGCTATGGTACAATAAAAATAAAGGTTTTGAGAGTCTATGATCCTTTCAAACATGACATAGTTGAAAGGTAAATTGGTAATGGATAAGGTTTTGACCTTATAAGGCATACAATTCTTGTTTGTATCTTGCTTCACTCAAATACATTTATTTGGTCTTATTTGATAATAATCATGGCATATGTTTGGCTTGATTAAGGTCAGGGGACCTCTATTATTTTGAATGACCAACTTCATATTAAAACTAGCCTAACTATAATTCTATGTCATGAAGACAATACGTGGAACAAACCTTGTTTTGAATGATGTTTGGGTACCTTTTACAAACATTAAGGTTGAACCCTAACCACATGGTCCCCTTGACTAATCATGGGATAAATAATAATACTCAGAACTATTTTGATAATCATGTGGCATGACATTGCATATACTATAGTTTCATCTTTTAATCATTAGATGATCATTATAATTAGAATTTGGATTTGTCAAAACATATAGTATATGGTTTAGACCTTAGTCAAGTTAAATAAATGATTGAGTGGATAATTCGAATGGCCCTTTCTAATGATGACTCACCCCTTGGCATGTGTGTCGGTGGAAATTGGATAACTTACGTTAAGTTACACATTGTAACCCTAGATTTGTATTGATAATTTAAATTGAACGTTGGCCATTGATTCTTGTACTTCATCTCTGATCGTTGATCTTAAGATCCATGATTACTGACTTACACATCATAATAAATATGTTTGGTGATCCTTGAGCCATCGATTATCGATTATCGAACCATGGTGACCTGGTGGTTGCATTGTGAGTTAACATTTAATTGTTATTTAATTTAGGCCTTTGATCCATGTACCATTGCATCTTAGTCGTTGATCTTAACCCCTGGTTGGCACGGCATGAGTTAGTTTTGTACAATTGTTGATTTTATTGGGTAAATGTGTAGAACCTATCTCATTTTTAAGTTTACGTTATGGAAGTATAGGGTGAAGCCATGGAAAAAGTTACCCAAACCACCTTTGTTTAGTGTTCGAGCTCGGTTTTGAATTTCGAGTTATTTTGACAACCATTGTTCTTTTGTGAAACTTTGAGCATGAAACTTCCTGGTATTTTTGTGAGCTCAGAGCATGATTCTGATGAATATTTTTGTGGTTTTTTTTGTTTTTGAACCTTGCATTTATTTCTAATCTTGAAGGTCACTCATGATTCAAGAGCATGTGTGCGCTTTCGAAGAATTTATAAAATCTTTGAAAATGAATACGTAGTTGTTTTCTGCTTTTTTAGCTCGAATCTTCCATGGTGAACATATAGAGTTTTCGCATATAGTGGTTCAAACCGTGGATCTTTCTTATTTTTCTTTGTTGTAGATACCCATTACCATGCACTTGTACTTGGCGAGATCCGGGTGTCATGTTTCTTTCGGCTGGTTAGAGGGTTACATAGCTCTGCTTGAATTGGTAAGTTGAAATGATGTCATAGCTTGTAGTATCCTTCATGCGAATTGGGTATTCTTCTTCTATTTGAAAATGATAGATCTAAAGTTGTTGTTGGTTTGAGTGAAATGTTTGAGTTTGTATATTGTTATTTTCTTTACTTTCCGAGTTATCATATTTCACACCATATTTGGTTCGAAACTTCTTGCTTTAATGATGAGCTATCTTAATACTTATGAATTCAATAGCTTGTGTTCTTCCTATGAAGCACATGTTTATAAAACTTGTGCGACTTCATGGTGGTCACCATTAATGCTAAGCTTGTTTCTCGATGTTGTAATAAAAATTCCGCTTAAAGGTATACTTGGGTCTTGAATCTTGAAATTTGCCATGATTTCTCTGTTTTAGGATCCAAACAAACTTTTCATTATTTGGTAATTCTCAGTATTGATTGTTCCTGCATACCCCTTGATTCACTGAAATGTGTTCTTTTTGGAAAATGGGTAGTTGCTATTGCTGGAAAGTTATAACTTTTCTTTGCCGATTGTAAGATGACCCCTTTTCCACTATGATTATTGGTTTGTTTTTGTTTTCATACTTCCGTATATTATTCACCTATAATTATTTCACATTGACCAAGATACGTAAACAAAAAGAGATTAGTTATCATTAAATATTACATCCACTAGTATGTAGTAATTGAGATAAAGTGTAGATTCAAATCATAGTTGTAGCTCAAGGTGAAGAGAAGAAATTTTTCCCATAAGGATGAAGTTCAGCTTTTTCCTATCTTAAAAGTTCAAGTATCATTTTATACGTTATCAAAGAACGATATATTGAAGCATTACTATGAAGCACATAATTAATTTTCCAAACTTTTAATTGATATTACAAATAATTAAAAAAATAGAAGCTCATAGATCAAGAAGTGAGTATACTATCAACAAATAAATAAAGTTCCTAGTTATCAAATAGATAGAAAGTATCTATGCAAAGATGTAATGTACAAGTACGAGAAAAAAAAAAAAATGAGTTCACGATCTTATGACCAGTTTTCAATTTTAAGAAAGCTATGTAAATCATAGTTAAAGTTTTTAGATACATAGTTATAAGTTTTCCATCATGGTTCATAATGAAGTGCTTTACAATTGAAAGGAAATAATGTAAGAGATAGAATAGAAATTATTAGATAATTATTAGATACTCGTAACTCTTTTGCTAATCATGTGGCGTGACATTGCGTATAGTATAGTTTCATCTTTTAATCATTAGATGATCATTATAATTAGAATTTGGATTTGTCAAAACATATAGTATATGGTTTAGACCTTAGTCAGGTCAAAGAAATGATTGAGTGGATAATTGGGATGGCCCTTTCTAATGATGACTCACCCTTGGCATGTGTGTCGGTGGAATTAGAATAACTTACGTTAAGTTACATCAGAACTCTAGATTTTCATTGATAATTTAAATTGAATGTTGGCCATTGATTCATGTACTTCATCTTTGATCGTTAATCTTAAGATCCATGATTACGGACTTACACTTCATAATAAATATGGTCGGTGATCCTTGAGCCGTTGATATTGTACATCTTGATCCGAGCCAACAATTATCTGAACCATGGTGACCTGGTGGTTGCATTGTGAGTTAACATTTAATTTTTATTTAAATTGGACCTTTCATCCATGTACCATTGCATCTTAGTCGTTGATCTTAACCTGGTTGGCATGGCGAGTTAGTTTTGTACAATTGTTGATTTCACTGGGTAAATGTGTAGAACCTATCTCATTTTTAAGTTTATGTTATGGAAGTATAGGGTGAAGCCATGGAAAAAATTACCCAAACCACCTTTGTTTAGTGTTCGAGCTTGGTTTTGAATTCTAAGGTATTTGACAACCATTGTTTTGTGAAACTTTGAGCATGAAACTTCTGGTATTTTTCTCGTGAGCTCAGAGCATGATTCGATGAATATTTTTGTGGTTTTTTTGTTGAACCTGGCATTTATTTCTAATCTTGAAGGTCACTCATGATTCAAGAACTGTATGCGCTTTCGAAGAATTTATAAAATCTTTTAAAATGAATACATAGTTGTTTTCTATTTTTTCACTCTAAATTTTCCGTGGTGAACATATAGAGTTTTGGCTCAGTGGTTCAAAACCTTCGATCTTGTTGATTTTTCTTTGTTGTAGATACCCATTACCATGTACTTTTACTTGTTATGAGATATGGGTTTCATGTTTCTTTCGTTGGTTGAGGGTTACATAGCTCTTCTTGAACTCGGTAAGTTGAAATGATGTCATAGCTTGTAGTGTCCTTCATGTGAATTGGGTATTCTTCTTTCTATTTGAAAATGATAGATCTAAAGCCATTGTTGGTTTGAGTGAAATGTTTGAGTTTGTATATTGTTATTTTCTTTACTTTCTAGGTTATCATATTTCACACCATATTTGGTTTGAAAGTTCTTGGCTTTAATGATGGGCTATCTTGATACTTATGAATTTCCATAGCTTGTGTTCTTCCTACGAAGCACATGTTTATAAAACTTGCTACGAGTTCATGGTGGTCACCATTAGTGCTAAGCTTGTTTCTTGATGTTGTAATAAAACTTCCACTTAAAGGTATATTGGGTCTAGAATCTTGAAATTCACCATGATTTCTGCTGTTTTAAGATCCAAACCAACTTTGTAATTATTTGGTAATTGCCAGATTGATTGTTCCTACATACCCTTTGATTTGAAATGTGTTCTTTTTGGAAAATGGGTAGTTGTTATTCTGGAAAGTTATAACTTTTCTTTGTCGATTGTAAGATGACCCCTTGTCAGTATGATTATTGGTTTGGTTTTTTTTTCATACTTCCGTATATTATTACATGGGTGTTCCAATTTGTTGAGAGTCCTATTTCCTGTTTATGGAATTTTGTTTCTTCAAAATAGAATAATTTCTATTCTATCTCTTACATTATTTCATTTCAATCAGTAAAGCACTTCATTCTCAACCATGATGGAAAACTTATAACTATGTATATGAAAACTTTAACTATGACTTACATAGCTTTCTTAAAATTGAAAACTCGGTCATAATATCATGAACTCATTTTTTCCGTACTTGTACATTCAATCTTTGCATAGATAATTTCTATCTATTTGATAACTGGGAAGTTTCTTTATTTGTTGATAGTACACTTATTTCTTGATCTATGAGCTTGTATTTGTTTTTATTAGTTGTAATATCAATTAAAAGTTTGGAAAATTAATTATGTTATTCATAGTAATGCTTCAATATATCATTCTTTGATAACGTATAAAATGATACTTGAACTTTTAAGATAGGAAAACTATAACTTCATCCTTATGGGAAAAATTTCTCCTGTTCACCTTGAGCTACAACTATTCTTCACTTGATACAAGTATGATTTGAATCTACACTTTATCTCAATTCTTACATACTGGTGGCTGTAATATTTGATGATAACTGATCTCTTTTTTATTTTATCTTGATCAATATGACATAATTATAGTTGATCAACATAGGATGCATTCTTTGATGTTTTAACTATTTGGAACTCTAAGATTTTTCTTCTTACATCAACTGAACTCACCAATTATGCATTGTTTTAGTAAATTCTCATTACTATGTCCTTACAGATACTCTTTCTTTGTAAATCATTTAGTTGTGATTATGATATTCTCTTGTAGACAATAGCTATGGGGATAGTATGATACTTTTTGTAATCTTATTTTTCAGATCGCATAAGTGTGTACTTTAATTTATATAAAGCGTACTTGATAGTTTTGTTCAAAATAAATTACCCCTTTTTGGAATTTCTACTTTGATCATTGTAACAAATATGAATGAATCCTTTTTCTGGAAGCATGCTAACCACTAAAATTGAAAAACTATAACTTGGTTCTGCATCATATTTTGATAATATCTTGAATCTGTGTCCTTGACTCTGCAATGTACAATCTTCCTTTTCTTCAAGTTATCTTAAAGTATGATTCAGTTTGGTACTCTAGTGAAGCTCTGAAGCTGGAATATAATCATTAACTACACTTTCTGTATGCATTCCATTTGTTAGAAAACTACAACACTAAAATTGCATTCTTTTATAGATTAGTACAACTATATCTTTGTGTATCCATCCTCCTTCTTACCTGTACCTACACATTTGGATAAACTAGTTAGAAAACATTAGGATTTTTCCTTTCTCATGTTCCATAGTTTTCTTCTTTTATCTTTTTTTTTTGAAATAATTTTGGGATTCATATGTGGTGATGTAGAATACTACACTTGTCAATTCTTTATCTATCTCTGATGTATCTTATACCCGTAACTCATTTGTCGTGATGACAGGAGATCCATTTGTATGAAATTAAATAGTATAGGAATATGGATCGAATCCTTGAGCTTTCAGGACTGCCAATATTTCATTTTTTTGTTTCTTAGGTACAATGCCAATGTGGATAGAAAGGATTAAGATGAAGTAAATCTGGATCTGGAAATGGAGAAATGAAGATGAAAGAAACTCGAGGCAATGATAGGTTTTTTCATACTCCTTTACTTTTATTTTCATGCATATGTACCTTCTAATTTAGTAGTTATGAATTTATTTTGATTTACATACCACATTTTGTGTGGGAAACATTTAAATCCTTTATGAATAAAATATCAAATTCTGAACCGAGTTGTGTACTTCTTTCTACATTTCCGTTTTATGTATGGATTGTATAACTAACTAAAAAAATCAATAACATAATTGGATGTATTTAATCATGAAGGAAAGAACCTTAAAATACCTACAAATTTAGTGATGAAGTCTCAACTGTTGTAATCTACATCTTTGTTTGCTATGCCAAAAATTAACATTCCACTTACTCGTGATTCTAGCCTTAATCAAGATGATACATCTATCCTTAGTGATTTTGTGTTCTTCTTGCTGAAGACAAACATGTAATTGTAGACTATGTGATTTGTTAAATTTTGTAACAACACACAGCTGAAAATTACTTGTGATCATCAATTGTTGAAACTAAAAACATAATAATATTGTAATGTATTCCCCTAATTAGGTTCACTTCACCAATTCCATCCATTGTAATGAAGTTTCGAGTTTCCCATTTTTGCACAAGTGTAAAAATTGTCAAGATTTTTGGCAATCCTCGTGAAAGCTTCCTTCTAGCTTGCATATCAAGTGCATTTCTCTTTTCCATTAGGCATGGAGTTAAATCATATAACCAAAACTACCTTTCTAAAGGTACAACCCTTCCAAAATAAACTAAATTTGGGAAAGAATCAGTAAACCAAATCACGTGCATGGATGTAGTTATTGAATTAAAAACATTACAACATGCATAAAGAACTTATTGAAATGGAAATCCTACTTTAAATAGACACTATAGGATTTTCAATAATAGTGTTTAACAAACATACCATTCATAGGAATGGGAAGTTCTTCTCCATTCAGCCTTGGAATATGAATTGTGTTGTGTTCTTTACAAGATGAAATCATGTAAGGAACACTCCATATCAGTATCAAAAATTGTGTGGTTTATGGGCTTTACACGATCAACATCCCATTTTAGCGCAATATATCCTTCATTGAAGATTTTGAACTTAGCCTTCTTATCAAAAAAATTCTCGTATCTATTTTTTATTCTTTTCCATGTTTAGGTGAGCTTGATCTCTTAGTTCTTGCAACTCCATTAGTTTGTATAATGAACCTGCAATGGTTCATTCTCAAGTAATTCCATATGATGATACAAATCTAGAGCAGGCAACTCAACTGATATTGGAATTCTTGCCTCTCTTCTATAAACAAGCTTGTATGGTGAATTGCTAACTAGTCTTTTATGAGTCACTTTTTCAGCCCATAATGGTGAATTCAACATGAGATGTCTAGCTCTTTGGTTGTCTTTGAGTTTTCTTCTAATGATCCTAAAAATATTTTTATTATAACTTTTATCTAATCCATTACCTTGTGGGTAATAATTAGATGATGTAATTAAATAAGTTCCATGCTTCATATCCCAATGCTACCTTGACACAAAGAAACACTAAGGCATTATTTGAAATGTTAGTCACTGGAACATAAAATATGTAAACTATACCTTCATAAATGGATAGTATCAAAGTCTCATTGGCCTCTTTTAAGGCTATTTCTTTTGTCAACGTGTAAAGGGATCGATAGTAGTCAAAATCCACTTGTGTCCTTATGAAGAAGGTAGATTTATCATACCAATAAAGTCAAGACCCCATTGCATGAATGACTCGATCCGCTAAAATTGGCTACAAGGGAAGCGGAGGTAAGCATTATTTTCCAACAAAGAAAGCACATTTCTTACACTTTACGATCCATTAGAAGCAGTCTTTGAACATGTCGAGCCAATAGTAACCAATTTTCATAATTTTTAAGGCTATATTACGTATAAAAATAATCTCTTACAGGTCCTTCATGGAATTTGGATAATAATTTATGAATTCTATTGTAATCAATACATCATAGTAAAATTCTATTTATATCTGTCTTAAATAACACGTCATTAATGAAAACATAAGGTATAACTTTTAACCTGAAATACCTTCATTTAGTTTTTTCCATACCCTCCGGATAAGTACCGTTTTATAAGTAGTTAACTAAATTAGTCATCCACCTTTATTCCTTAACTTCTTGATTGAGTTCGGGTTGCTGATTTTATAAATTTTGTGCAAAGTATTTGACTATTGATACATAACTTTAGCATGTTGTTCTTGATCATCTGATCCTACTACGTACTTTTTTTTTCCATATCGAAATTATATTCTCACACAAACATTTACATCAAATTATTTTTGTAACATGGATATTAACATCATATTCCATAAATTTCATAATCTAGCCTGCTCTCTTCTCATTCAGCTCTTTGTTTAACAAGAACGCTTTCACACATGGATGAGAAATTAAAACATGTATCTTGTTATTGGAAAGTGTGTACTTAAAAAAATTAATCCTCTAACTACATGAAGTAGTTGTTTTTCAAGAAAGCTTTACCTCGTCTCATAGTCATGTAAACTTTGTACAAATAAAGAAATTGGTTGCTCAGTGTTTTCATCATTAATCAAAGTTAAAATAGCTGAAATAGTCTCTGCTCCTACAAGTGCATACATTGTAAAGTCTTTATTGAAATTTGGATTTGTAAGAGTAGGAGCCTATCAAATGACTGTTATTATTTCTTCGAATCCTTTTCTCCCTTCATTGGTCTAAGATAAAGTATTTTCCTTTTTTAACATAGTTGTTAAAGGCTTGAAAAGTGTAAAAAAATATGGAACAAATATTCTAACAAAGTTAATCTTTCAAAGGAATATCTATAGTGTTTTTTTATGATGAGGTGAGGATAACTATGAAATAGATTCAATTCTAAAAGGATCAATAGCTAAACCTTATTTAGAGACAATATGACCTAGCAATTTACCCTGATGAATTGAAAAAAAGAATTTTGGGGGTTCAAGGATATTCCAAACTATCTACAAAGCTGAAAAGTCTATTTTAAATGCATTAGATGTTCATCGAAATATTTTGAAAACATGGTGACATCATCTAAATAAACCAATATGAATTTATTTAATAAGATATGAAAATCCATATCCATTGCACGTTGAAACGTTGCACCATCATTTGAAAGACTGAAAGGCATTATTTTATAAGCATAAGTGCCCCATTTAGTGGTAAAGGTTGTTTTGTATTTGTCTTCCTCATGTACAAGGACCTGATTGTATCCATTGTAGCCATCTAAAAAGGATAATCTGCATTCGAACGAGAAACTCTTCTCAAAATCTGATCCATATTTGGCAAAGGATAATGGTATTTTAATGAAGCTTCATTAGGGTCTCGAAATCCACACATAGCCTAATTTCTCCATTCTTTTTCCGAATAGGAAAATATTAGCTTCCAACTTGGATTTTTAAGCTGGAAAATAATACATGCTTCAATTATCTTAGATAACTCTTTTCTCATTAATGGCTCGGTTTCGGATTTACATGCATTTTCTTCTCCCTAAGCTGGATTTGAATTTATTTGTAACTCAATTGTATGCTGAGATAAAATTGAATCAAACCCTCTTAGATATTGGTACTTCCAGGAAAAAACATCTCTAAATTCTTTACATAATTTTAGGAATAACTATTTTTATTTGAAGAACATACTTTTCAAATAAGTATCTTTTCGTCATCCATAAGGATTTCTTCATAGTTATCTGTGTGAGTTGAAATCTTTCCTTTCTCATTTCTTAACTTATCACTAGAACTAAAAATGTCTTCTAGCGTGACCAATCCTTGAGGAAATTTGTTTCTTTTAACCTGAACCATCTAGTCAACATAGAAGTGTTACTGCTTTTCCTAATTTATTATAGAAAATTTAGCTTCTACAAGAATCTCCAAATATTTTTATCATCTTCAAAAACCTGCTAATTATCTCCATTGTCGTGCATTGAAGGTCCGATAATTAATTTAATATACGGTATACCTTGATGTTTTCGATATGTTCGGTACATCAAAGTTGGCACCAACAAATGCAAGTCTGTCGGGCATGCTTATTTTCAGCTCCTGGGATGGATTGAATGTTAATAGCGTCAAAATAATCCATTAATATTGAAACTAGATATGTTTGTAAAACATTAGAAATGATTTCTTACACACATTAAAGTGTTTTTCTAATTAATAACTAATTCTAAATCACCAAAAACTTGTTAAGTGTTGATACCTCTCTTTCTAGCCTATGCAAACCATGAATTAACACTTTTTATTCATATACATTACAAGTACATGAAAACTATAAACTTGAAGTTAAAAATTATCTTTCATTTGAAGGGGAAGTAAGCATTAAACATGCACCTTGTCCTTTCTTATTTTTAGCTCCATCGAAGTGAAGCTTCCATATCCCTTCCACTACTTCTTCTATTCTGCAGGCAAGTAAGTTGAATTCGTGCATTTTCTTCATACGCAAGCAATAAAACCAAAAAATATTCTTCTACTTCCTTGAAAGGGGCATGTTGATAAAAATAAGCTCACACTTATTTTTTTGTCAAATAACCAACTTTTCCCCTTCTTGTACTTTAATTTGGTTTTTACATATTTTAAGCACTCAAGGTTCCCTTAAAATAGCTTCATCGGATGGGAAATTTCTTCTCCTTTCAGAAAGGTAAGGAAGTCCTTCTAACTCCTTTTATTTTACATGTTAAGGGTCGGCGGGCATGCGCGGGTCTAGGAAGAATTTTCACCAAGTTATGTTTGCGGACTGGTGGGGAGGTGGAAGATATTTTGGAACTTTGGAATTTTGTGATAAAGGTGCAAGTTACAATTACGGTCCCAATTTCGTGGGGAAATGAAGAGATAAATACCTAAGGCCTGCAAGAGACATGTGGCCATGTTTCTAGTCAAAGTAGGAAGGTATGTCGTGCGAGGAACTTTAGAATTTTGGATTTTGCTTTGAAAAATTTAAAGTCATGAAATGAGATGCACCTCCACCAACTTCAAGATAAGCCATGTCTCATGCCTTTGTCATTTGCAGGAGGTGGCTCATCGAGGGAACTTTTGATTATTTGTAACTTTTGCAAAACTCAAAATTTACAACTATGAACGCTAAGGTCCACTTTTGGGAAAATAATATGAAGAATGAAGGGGCACGGGCCGTAGGAGGTTTTAAAACTTACAACTTTTGTGAATGGCACAAAATGAATTTTGGGCCGACGAAGCTTTTTTGAATGAGTCATTTCATGGCTGCTTTGGGTTGTGGAGGTTTTTGGAGCATAGTTTTCCATCTTGATCCCGCAGATCCATTTTGCAAACTGGTTTTTTCACCATTTTCTCCCAAATTGAAATGCAAAATATTGATACGGCCATAACTTTTGAACCAAATCTCAAAATTCAACAAATTCAAGTACCTTTGGAAAGATCTCAACATACTCTTCACCATAGAAGATTGAAAAATGTATTTTAGCAAAGTTAGGTGGAAGAAATATGATAAAACAAGCTCAGCTCGAAAAAATTGGTTTTGGCTTTCCAACCACAAAATTTAATGCGATATGGCACCCAATTTTTATTCCAAAACTATGAATGCATTGGGAAATGGATTTGCAGAGGTTACCTTTACTTTTGGGGATCCATTTAATGAATTTTTTTGGTGGTTGAGCTTTCAAATCTTATTTTCCCCCCTTCTCTTCTTTCTCTTTTTATTTTATCGATATATTGTTAAAAAATTGTCTTCCAAATCAATTATTGAGCTACAAACCTTATCCTAAGCCTGGAAAATGCATTTATGCCTCTATTTCAACAATGTAATGGATTTTTCATATTTTAAGAGTAATAAAATCATGTTCATGGTGTTCTTTCAACCCTTGCGTTGTTTTATTGTATCTCCTTACCCTTATTTTGTTTTTGTTTTTACGTGCATGTATTTCTCACTTACATGTGTAAGATGTCGTGTTTCTTGGAGTTTCAATGGAGGATTTGGATCTGGTTCTATCTCACTTCTATATTACCTCCCTCATTTCCTTTTCTCTGTCTCATCCTCCCTCGGTGGAGTATCTCACCATTCCTTTTCGGTGTATCCATGCTTTAGTGTAGGCTCTTTTTTTCCCTCTTTCTCTCTCCTTGGTCCCTTGGAATGGCTAGATTTGGATAGATTTAGTTTTCTGCACTAGATTAGCTCATGGCAGGTAGTTTAGGATAAAGAACATGCTTTTCTGGAGGATCATCTCAAGTTTTCAAGTCCCACACCTCGAGAGATGATCCAATGTTTTGTGGATCACACAGAATGCCCCATTATCAAACAACGAGATCTCAAGGTCATTCAAAGGGGGGTGATTTGATTTTGCACTAACAATTTTGGCATGCCTAGTGGGACCAAGAGGTCTTCATTTTTATTTTTAGTAGGTTGGTGTGTTCGTGTTAAATTTTCATCCTTTCGAGGAACTTTCAAGAACATCTAGTGAATCCATCGGAAAACAACCCATCTCTAAAGTTGTAGATGTTCTTTCCATTCATTTTCACCCATTCTTATTTCCATATCTTTCATCTTATTCTATCCCATGAAGTTGTATAATCATGACTTCATTCCCATATTAGAATTCACATTTTAATGTATAATGCATTCCACCTCCAATGAATTTCTCAAATCCTCCAGATAAACATTATAATCAGATTCAAAATCACTATGGATACCCGTATAAGCAATGCCAAAACCAGTTTGGCTATGGAACTTATTAGGAGAAAGGGTGTGCATATGATGACAAAAGTTTCATGGAAAATGTTGATCTCGTTAGAGAAGATTCAAAAAATGGAGGGTGGCATGGTTCAATCTAGGGCTACAGCTCAAATTAAGGCATTCAAACTTGGTTGGAGGGCACCTTATCCATGGGAAGGCCCTTTTCCAAAACATTACAACCCCATCAAAAGTTGGAATTCATGGTTGAAATGCTACCTCAACTTACACAAAGGAAAAAGGAGATAGAGGCATATGAGAAAAGTGTTAGACAACCTTGTAAATGGGTAAGTCAATCACCACCTCCTTGTCCTCCATTTTCTCCCTCCCAAGCTTTATCATTTTAGAAGTGTCAAGTTTCAAGTCCAATACATGCTGCCCCAAATGTTAGTTTCCCTTCTCCATCTCCCAATATTCCTTCCCATCTCAATTATTCTACCATTTTCTCTTCCACATCCAAGTCCCCTCCAAAAGAGCAAAAACAATACCTTCCCCCTGCCACAAACAATATCATAACTGGTTGAATCCAAATATACCCCTCTTGCATCCCAAAACTCATGTTGGGAAGATGAAAATAATACAACCAACCAAGGGAAACAAGAAGAAGATCCAAGAAGAGAAGAAAGATTAGAAGCTTTGTGAGCTTGGCTCTAAAATTAGAAATTATAAAGATTCCCTTGTTAGTTAAGCCCATAGAGGAGGTAAAAGTTTAACAACCAGTGGTGGCTAAGGCTGATTTTGTAGTAGCATTGGAACAAGATGATCAAAAAAATTTATTTGAATGCAAAGTGTCCATGTTGGCACTCTATTTGAAGAAAATTCTGATCCAATTCAAGCCACACAATCAGTCCAACTGAGGGAAGGAGAAGCTACTCCAAATCCAAAAGAAGAAAAGTGTATTCCGGTCGTGGAGGAGAACCATGTAGTTTCAGAGGCTTCAAGTACAAAGTAGGCCAAAGAAGAACCTGCAATTCTTCCTCCCACTTCATCCCCTTCAAGATATAATGTTGAAGAAGTGTTTGATCTTTCAAACTTCATGTTTGAGGATGAGGGGAACCACGGTGATCAAGTTGGAGATCAGGAGGATACCATGGAGGATGTCGAGCACATGAAACAGAATAAGAAGGAGGTAGATTATCTGTCTTACTTAGAGGAGTGTTTTGATGGAGAAGAACCCATGGAAATCACAACATTTTTTGATCCATCATTCATCCTTCAACAACAAGAACTTGTTGTCATGGAAGAGAATGTGTAAGCACAACCTACAATTTTCAACAGTCCTCTTGAATCATAATTGGAGGATTTTGATCTTCCAAAATTCATATTGGATAAGGAGGAGAAAGAGAACAAGGATGAAATATGTTCAAAATCAGTCATCGGAAAAAATTCTAGTTGTTTGTAGATTTGCAAGAAGAAGAAAATAAAATTGCAGACAACCCATCCATCCAAGAAATTCTAGAGAAAGACTCCATTGTTGGAGTTAAATTTGAGCAAGGGGCACACTTCATGGATCGGCCCATGCCCAATCAGTACTTGGCTTCATTGGAGCAAAGGGGGAGAAATAATCATTCATGCTTACTTCCGAGCATGATTATGAGTTTGAAAGTGCTAAGGGTTAGCTGCAATGCCTCTTCGGTCCAAATACGAGAGGAACTAAAACATGTATTTACCTTGATTCTAGTTGATACCTTGATGATTTGGGTGGAGCACCAAACTCTTTTCATTTTTTAACTCATTATAATAGCCATGTTGAGCTCCAAATAATTTGCATGGATTCCAATTGTAAGGAATGGAATTTATTTCTCATCACTAGTAGCAGCTTTTGTTTGAAATTTACCATCTCTCGGTTAGCATAGAGTAGGTATGTTTTCTTTCAGATAGAAGAAGTGCTTGTGCACACTCGCATGTCCCACTTGGGGCATATATGATTTTTAGTTGTGTACATAGTCTGTTTGTGGAGTTTTGTTTCTCCTACACGTGCATTGTACTTGGCATTTGGTGAAGATCGGTTCTAGTTTCGGTGGTGTTCTAAGTGGCTCAGGATCAGTTTTCAAAGCTCAAATTAGTATTTTTTTTTATCGAGGCTTGACTCCATGCCTAATGGATGCTTCAAGGACCCATGATCATATCATCTAAGCGGAAGATGACCCCTGTGAGTCACCAAATTGTTGACCAAAACAATCCCAAACTTATTTTTGGTGAAGTAACCCACTTTTCCCCCTTATTTTGCTTCAATTTTTTTTTACATATTTCAACAACTCAAGGATCCCTAGAAATAGCTTTAGCATATGTGAAATTTCCTCCCATTTTCAAAAAGGTAAATAATTCCTTCTTAATCCTTATATTTTGCAAGTTATGGGTTAGTGGGCCTTAGAAGGATTTTTCACCAAAAGTGGGTCGGCGGGCACTCGGGGAATACTTTTTTGCCAAGTTATGTTTGCGGACCAAGTGGGGCGACATAGAATATTTTGGCACTTTTTCATTTTTAGTAAAAGGTGCAAGTTATAATTCATGGGCCCATAAGCCTATGGGGAAAGGAAGAAAAACCTAAGGCCCTCAAGGGACATGTTGCCATGTTTTAGGTAAAAGCGGGAAAACAAGTCATCGAAGGAACTTTAGAATGTTTTCTTTTGCTTTGAAAAAGCATAAAGTCATGAAATGATCTACACCTCCTCCAAATCCTAGATAATCCATGTGTCGAGGCCTTTATCGGTTGCGGGGAGGCGGACCGTCGGCGGAACTTTAGATTTTTGCAACTTTTGCAAAAGGTGCAAGTTACAACTCTAAACCCCAAGGTGCAATTTTGGGTAAAGAATATGAAGAATGAAGAGGCGCGGGCCATGAGAGGTTTTTAAAACTTTATAACTTTTTTGAATGGTACAAAATTAATTTCGGGCCCACGGAGCTTTGTGTAAATGTTTCATTTCAAGGTTGTGGGGTTGCGGAGGTTTTTGCAATTTTGTGATTTTTCACAAAAAAACATTGTTTTCCATCTCAGGCCCACGGATCAATTTCACAAACTAGTTTTTTTCATTTTCACCCAAATTTAAATGTCGAAAATATTGACGGCCATAACTTTTGAACCAAAGCTAAAAATTCAAAAATATTGGTACCGTTAGAAAGATCTTGACATCCTCTTCGCCATGGAAGCTTGAAAATTTAATTTTGGAAAATTTAGGTGTGTGTAAAATGATAAAACATTCTTGGCTCAAAAAATGTGATTCCAAGATTCCAACCACCAAATTTAATGCAAGTATGGTGCCCATTTCTTCTTCCAAAATCTCGAATGTATTGGGAAATGGATTATAGAGCACCCTTGAGTTTTGGGGATCAATTTAATGAATTTTTTCAGTGGTTGAGATTTCAAATCCAATTTTCCCCCTTCTCTTCTTTCTCCCTATCTTTCATTGATATATTGTAAAAAACTTCTCATTTTTGAGGAAGAGACATTCTAGGCTTAGGGAAACTCGGTCAAATTTGTTTCACGACTCCATTATTGAGTGAAAACCTTCTCATATGCCTAAAAATGCATGTGTGCCTCTATTTCAATAATATAATGGAATTTGCATATTTTAATCATAATAAAATTGTGTTCGTTGTGTTCTTTCAACCCACGACATTTTTTGTTGTATCTCCTTGCCCCTCTATTTTGTTGTTGTTTTTTTGTGCATGTTTTTCGCACTTGCAGTGTAATATATCATGATTCTTGGATTTACAATAGCAGATTTGGATTTGATCTATGTCACTTCTATCCGACCTCCCTCATTTCCTTTTTCTCTATTTCATCCTCCTCGGATGATTATTTCACCTTTCCTTTTTTGGGGTATCACCACATTAGTTTAGGCTCTATTTTTACCCCCTTTCTCTCTCCTTAGTCCCTTTTAACGGTTATATTATGATAGATTTAGTTTACCTACACTGGAGTAGCTCGTGGAAGGTAGTTGAGGATCAAGAAAAAGGTTTCTCCGGAGGATCATCTCAAGTTTGGAAGTCCCACACCTTGAGAGATGATCCAATGTTATGCAGAATCACACCGAATGCCCCATTATCGAATAGTAGATTTGAAGGCCATATGGGGTGCTATGATTTTTCACTAACAATTCATAAGCATGTTCTTATTGAGTATTTTCATTTGTGAACAGATTAGAAACACCATCTAGTGTGGAAACATGAGTTATAAAATTGAAACCAGATGATTGAGTAATTTGTTGCATCGTTCAAAGCATGAGTCTCAATATGAAACCTATCCAGAGGATATGAATTAATGGTAAAATTAGTTACATATCATGTAGTAAAGAAAAAAATGACAAATTTGAATAAAGATAACCTCATATTTTTGTTGTAAAATCTAGTGAAAAACATAAGGTAAAATATGGAGGAAAATCTACAAGATTACATCTTGTAGAATTGTAATGTTGGGACAAAAATGTAAAGTTACTTCTAGGTTTCTAATAATACCAACTATAATATGTTGTTGTATCATCTAGCTGCAACACACTTTTCTCTATATGCTCATATTGTAGGCCCAATTCTTCTGTAATTGTTTTTGGCATAATTTTTCTACTTGCACCACTTTCAACCATGCAGTTATAAACTAAATGGTCTCCAATAATCATAGATAAATAAAATGGTGGTGACTTCTTGACATTGCGAGAATTTAATACCATTTAAACCATCCATTTAAATTCTTTAATGTCGTCCTATTCCTTTGTTCCAAGGACTATGTCGCTTCGGACTTCCTTTTCGCGATTTTGAAGAAATCTACTGCTTACCAAGTTCATGAGAAAGCAAAGCTCATGTTGTCATGGAAAACTTAGATATTAACATTATTCTTTTTCACTGCAACAACAATGTTCAAAGAAGCAAAAAAATTTGAAGCAGATTCTATCGTTTTAGCATAGGCTTCGGTGAAAACTAACTTTACTCCAGATGCTCTTGATATCTAAGGTATAAACAATCTTCTTGGATCAGGTTGTAATTTTTTTTTTGTTCTTTACCAGCTAAAACACCTGCTATTGTTTTTTAGGAACAACAATGTTATTTGCTAATTTTTGGTCTTGTACCTACTATTTTATCAGTCATTGTAGGCAAAACATGTCTATTTTGATACTTTTGACTTTCTTGAGCCTTTTCTTGGGCCCTAGTAGTAACTGTAATAAAATCATCTTCACTAAAACTAACCAAGTTTTGTTCAGGTGCTTTCTAAACATGAGTTTCTTGCTGCCCACCCTCCATTTGAGGCATGAACAATGTTTCAGGTTGAGGTTGTGTAACAAGGCTTATATTCAGGAATGCATTTGGATAATTTGCAGTTGTATGAGGTTAATTGCAAGGTTAAAACCATTCTTTTGTATCCATATTAACTGGGAGTAAAGCATTAGATGAACTAAGAGATTTTGGGTCGATTTTCCTTGGCTGATATGGTTGTCTATAATTTTTATTTTGTTGATAAGGCTACCTATTTTGCTGGTTTTGCTGATAATGAGCTTGATAAGGCCTGTTAGGTAATGCAAGTCTATTTTCAATCGATGTTAGCTTGTTTCCCATAGTCTGCAAATATTTAAACACATCATCTGATGGGGCTGCAATGGTAGGCTCCAAAATGGTAATAGGCTATGGGATAGGTTCCAAATCTACTACAAAAGACATTGAAGGCCTTGGTGCTAATTTTTCAGCTTGAATCAGATTATTTTCATCCTTTATAGAAATATCATAAGATGTCAGGAGAGTTTCACCTCCCATAGACTGAATCATAGTTGAGATATCATTGTTTAAGGCTCTAATATAATAAATAAAATCATGGTCAGCTTGAGGCATGACACTAGCTGGAATTATTTCCCAAGTTCTAGAAAAAAATATGTTGAAACTAGCCATTATATCACGAGGAGCTCTCTTAATTGCAGAAAACTATTCTATGAGGGATAAACGATCCTAATGATCTTGAAATTGCTTATGTAATTTATCTCCTAGTTCATCCAAAGTTGTTATACTCCCAATATCTAAGGTTTTATACCATTACAGGGCATTTCCTTTAAAGGATGCAACTATAAGTATTAAAGCCACATCTTCATGAGTAATATTATGAACACCACAAAGGGTTGAAAATTCTTTGATGTGCTTCGTAGGAGTAATATGATTTTCACCAGTGAATGAAGGTAAACTTTTCATGGCAGCATTAGGGATATCATGATAAAGCTGGAATTACTAAAGGGAAGACATTAGTAAAGGTCACAAAATTCCTAGGTAGTTGAATATCGATTGGAAAAACTAAGATCTAAACAAAGACATTAATATGCGATGAAGGAATATTGGGAGGAGGGTTACCGAACTAGGCCTATTATAAGGTAAGGTATTACCAAATATCCTTCTTCTTACAAAATTCAAAGGTAAATAAATAAAATCAAAAGGAATTCCTCTTACCGATGATCTTGTAGTCACTTTAGGCATAGAACATGCTACAAAATTAGTCTAAAATCAGCCTTACAGAGTCACCAAATAAATATTTTAATCTTTAGAATAAGTTGCTCCAGCTTGTTGCTCCAAAATGAACTTTTCTTTTGCTGTAAATTTGTTGTAAATTGTTGTAATTTGCTCGCATATCTGATTCGTGTCCCACCAAGCATGCCAAAAATATTATCTCTCAAAAGTGCACCCTATAGAGAGATGATTGCAGGTGTTCTAATATTTCTCTGAATCTATCTCTTTCATAGATACAATGGAAACACCTCAAGTTTGTGGGTATACCTATTTTGAGGTGATTCTTTGGTATCAAGGCCGGTTAGTTTTCGATGTATCCTAAAGTAATTTTATGGGTTTTAAGGATAAAAAGATGATTGTAAATGAATTGAAACTCAGATTGATACACTAAACTTGTTGAGGGGTTGTCACTAAGTACATGCAAAAATAATTTGAGAATGGATACTGGATGCACAAACCAATAGTTTTCATCACAATATTAACACAAAACACTTGAGCTATTAAGGGAATGATTCACAACAATCTTGTTAAGATAAACATGCACACTAATATTATGTGGAAATTATTGAATTTTGTAGCAGGTAAGATGATTAATCAGTGAATTTTACATTCACAGGAATAATAAAGTATACAAAAACTACAAAATAATTGGAAAGGCCAAAATCAATTCTCATTCAAAGGTAAAAACTGGTAGAATCTACTTCAGCACTCCTATGTCAAAAAACTTCTCCCCTAGTGCTTTGCCAATGCACACAATATATAGAATAATTATTCACCTATCTCATCCGAAAACAGGATAAATTTTGTACTCACCCATGCATCCTATTTTTACCCCTTTATCATGAATAAATAAAGGAATAAAAATATACATGCTAAGACAATAAGGCATTAATAGCCCACGATTACAAAAATACAATCCAGTCAAAATGCGGTTGAATGTTCTATTTTTACCAAATTTGGATGAATAATTTGGTTAATAATATCCTTTTCTTACTATGTAAGTCTCCACCAATGTGCATAAAATCTGTGTCTTCTAGTTCTTGATGTGATAATTTTAATTTGATCCACTTGTGGTGATAATATTAGCACTTTAATCCTTCCCCTTGGATGCACATGCAAAAATAAATATTTTGTGAACAAAAATAAATCCTTTATTTGCAATACTTGGAAAAATATTCACCGATGCTATGGGGACCACTTGTGATGTGCACATGTTCAAATTTATCTTCTTGTAGTTTGTGGGGCCACCTGTGCACATATGAAATGATATCCTCCTTTTCCGAGAAGTAAGGTAAATTTGTAATGTATAATGTTTTGACTTGGTAAGGCATATAATTCTTGTTTGAATCTTACTCCACTCAAATACATTGATTTGGTCTTCTTTGATAATAATCATGGCATATGTTTGGCTTGATTAAGGTCAAGGGGACCTTTATTATTTCGAATGACCACCTTCATATTAAAACACACCTAACTATAATGCTATGTCTTGAAAACAATATGTGGAATGAACCTTGTTTTGAATGATGTTGAGGACTTTTACAAACATTAAGGTTGAACCCTAACCACATGATCGACTTGACTAATCATGGGATAAATAATAATACTCGGACCTCTTTTGATAATCATGTGGCTGGACATTGCATATACTATAGTTTTGGATTTTAATCATTTGATGATCATTATTATCAGCATTTGGATTTGTCAAAACATATAGTATATGGTTTAGACCTTAGTTAGGTCAAAGAAATGATTCATTGGATAATTGGGCTGGCCCCTTCTAACGATGACTCACCCCTTCGCATGTGTGTTAGTGGAAATTGGACTAACTTGGGTTAAGTTACATTGTAACCCTAGATTTTCATTGATAATTTAAATTGAATGTTTGTCATTGATTCTCGTACTTACTTCATCTCTGATCATTGATCTTAATATCCATGATTAGGGTTTGCACTTCGTAATAAAGATGGTTGGTGATCCTTGAGCCATTGATATTGTACATCTTGATCCGAGCCATCAATTATCTAAACCATGGTGACCTGGTGGTTGCATTATGAGTTAGCATTTAATGTTGATTGAAATTGGGCCTTTGATCCCTGTACCATTACATCTTAGTCATTGATCTTAACCCTAGTTGGCATGATGAGTTAGGTTTGCAGTGTTTTTGATTTGACTAGGTAAATGTGTAGAACCTATCTCATTTTTCATTTCACACTATGGAAGGATATGGAGAATCTTGGGAAAATGTTTCCCAAACCACCATTATCAGTGTTCAAGCTCGGTTTTGAATTTTGAGGCATTTGATAACCATTTTTGTGAATCTTTGAGTGTGAAAATTCATGGTATTTTGTTGTGAGATCAAAGCGTGATTTTGATGAAGAGTTTTTTGGTTTTGTTATTTCAAACTTGGAATTTATATCTAAGCTTGAAGGTATCTCATGATTTAGGATCCTCTGTGATATTTCACATATTTATTACCTCTCTAAAAATGAACATGCAATTGTTTTCTATTTTGTCACTCTGAATCCTCCATGGCGAAGGATAGAGATCTTGCTTAGTGGTTCAAAACCATAGATTTGGTTGATTTTTCTTTCATTACTTAGGGGTTACGTAGCTCGCTTGAACGGTAATTTTACGTGATGTCATAGCTTGTAGTCTCCTCGATGTGAACTGGGTATTCTTCTTTCTATTTCAAAATGATAGATCTAAATCCATTGTTGGTTTGAGTGAAAGGTTTGAGGTTGTATCTTGTTATTTTATTTTCTTGTCAAGGTTATCATATTTCACACCATATCTTGTTCGAAACTACTTGGCTTTAATGATGGGGTATTTTGATGCTTGTGACTTTAATCCATATCTTGTGTTCTTCCTATCAAGCTCATGTTTATAAAACCTACTACGAGTTCATGGTGGTCACCATTAATGTTGAGTTATGTTCTTGATGTTGTACTAAAACTTCCACTTAAAGGTATACTTGGGTCTTGAATCCTAAAATTCACCATGATTTCTCTATTTTAAGATCCAAACAAACTTTGTCATTATTTGAAGTCTCAGTATTGATTATTCCTGTATTCCCTTGATTTACTAAAATGTTCTCTTTTAGGAAAATGGGTAGTTGTAATTTCTGGAAAGTTATATAATTTCTTGTTTGACTATAGTGTGACCCCTTGTCCACTATGATCATTGGGTTTGTTTTTTCTTTCCATACTTTTGTATATTATTACTTGGGTGTTCTAAGTCTGTTGAGATTTCTATTTCCGTATATGGAATTTTTTTGTTCAAAATAAAATAATTTCTATTCCATCTCTTACCTTATTTACTTTCAATTGTAAAGCACTTCATTCAGAACCATGATGGAAAACATGTAACTATGTATATGAAAAATTTAACTATGATTTTTATATCTTTCGGAAATTGAAAATTGGTCATAATATCATGAACTTCATTTGTTTCTGTACTTGTATATTCCATCTTTGCATAGATTCTTTCTATATATTTGATAACTGGGAACTTGATTTATTTGTTGATAGTACACTTATTTCTTGATCTATGAGCTTGTATCTATTTTGATCATTTGCAATATCAATTGCATGCTTGGAAACTTGATTTTGTGCTTCATAGTAATGCTTTCAATAGCTCATTATTTGATCACTTGTAAGCTGATACTGGACTTGTAAGATCAGAAAAACTGTAAATTCATCCTTATGGGAAAATTTTCTCCTGTTCACCTTGAGCTGCAACTATTCTTCACTTGATACAAGTATGATTTGAATCTGCACTTTATCTCAATTAATACATCGATGGTTGTAATCTTTGATGATAACTGATCTCTGTTGCTTTGGTATTTTGTTCAATGTGACATAATTATAGTTGATCAACATAGGAATTATTCTTTGATGTTTAAAGTCTCTAGAGAAGTATCGATTTTTCTTCTTCCATCAATTAAACTCACACCTTATGCATTTTTTTAGTACATTCTCATTACTATGTTCTTACAATCATTTAGCCTGTGATGATGATATTCTCTTGTAGACAGTAGCTATGGGGATAGTATGAGACTATAATCTTATTTTCCATACTACATAAGTGTAATTTATTTCATCTAAAACTATACTTGATAGTTTTGTTCAAAAGAAAGTGTCTTTTTTTGGAATTTGTACTTTGGTCATTGTAATAGATATAAATGAATCCTTTTTCTGGAATAATGCTAACAACTAAAATTGAGTAGCTGTAACTTTGTTCTACATCTAATTTTGATAATATCTTGACTATGTGTCCTTGATTTCTATGCAATGTATAATCTTTCTTTTCTTCAAGTTATTTTAAAGAATGATTCAATTTGGTACTCTCTTTGAATCTCTGAAGTGACCAATCATCATTAGTTTCACTTTCTCGTATGCATTCCATTTGTTAGAAAGCTACAACACTAAACTCACATTATTTTATGGAATAGTACAACTATATATTTTTGTATTCATCCTTCTTCTTACCCGTACCTTAATATTTGGATAAATTAGTTAGAAAACATTAGGATTTTGGCCTCTCTCATGTTCCATAGTTTTCTTCTTTTATCTTTCTTTTATGAAATAATTCCGTGATTCATATGTGCTGATGTAGAATAGTGCTCTTGTTGATTTTGTATCTTTCTTTGATTTTTATTATGCCTATAACTCATTCCTCCCGATCTCAAGAGATCCATTTACATGAAATTGAATATTACAGAATATAGATCAAAACCTTGATCTCGTGAATACAGATATTTCCTTTTTCCATTTCTCGTGTACAATGCCATTGTGGATACCGAGGATTAAGATGAAATAAATATGGATCTTGAAGTGGAGCAATGGAGAAGAAATAAACTCAAGGAAATGATGGGGTTTTTCATAATCCTTTACTTTTCTTTTCATGCATATGTGCCTTATACTTGAGTGAGTTACGAATTTATTTTGAGTTACATCCCATGGCTTGTGTGGGAAATATTTAAATCCTTTATGAATAAAATATCAAATTCTTGAACTGAGTTGTGTACTTCTTTCTTCATTTCAGTTTTATGTATGGATTATATAACAAACTGAACAACTCAATAACATAATTGGATGTATTTAATAATGAAGGAAAGAACCTTAAAAATCCCACAACTTTAGTGATGAACTATCAACTAATTTAATCTGCAACTATGTTTGTTGTTCCAAAAATTAACATTCCACTTACTTTGTAATTATGGCCTTCATCAAGTTGATACAAGTATCCATAGGGCTTTTGTGTTCTTCTTGCAAAAGACAAATATGTAATTACAAACTATGTGATTTGTTACATTTTGTAACAACACACATAGCTGCAAATTACATGTAATCATCATTTTTATAACTAAAAACATAATAATATTGTAATGTACTCCCCTAGTTAGGTTCACTTCACCAATGTCATCCATTGTAATGAAGTTTCGAGTTTCCCATTTTTGCACAAGTGCAAAAATTTTCAACAATAATGATTCACAATTTTTTTGGATATTGTGGTTTTGATCATCTTTGGTGATGTAGAAAATAGAAAGTCTAATTCTGAATATTATTTCAAGTTGGATGTAGTTTCCATCATTTGCGGTAGAATGAAGAAAACAATAATGTTTATCTCTTGTACTGAAGTACAATATACAAGTGTTATGGAAGCTAGAAAGGAAGCTATGTGGCTGAAAAGACTATTAGATGAACTGCACGTGAGCATCAAAGGGATAATGAATATTCTAAGTGATAGACAAAGTTGCATTTCTCTTGAAAAAATCTAGTTTATCATCAAAGTATGATGGATATTGAAGTTCATATCTACTTTATTCGAGATAAAGTCTTGAATGGTGATATTGATCTCAAGTTTTTTTCTACTTAAGTTCAAGTTGTAGATATTTTTATGAATCCTTTCTATGTTGTGAATTTTTGAAATTTTAGAGCCTTTTTTTTGCGCCTATAATATTTTTCATTTAAAGGAGTTTACATGAAAATGCCACCGTTAATGGCTATTGTAAAGTTTCAATAATTCCTCCATTTTGTAATAAGTAAATGTGTCACACTATGTGAAGTTAGTTGTAAATCTCAACGAAGCTTTAGTTATGGGAATGCCTTTGTTTATAAAATGATACTTAATCTTAAGTAAGTCTTCATATTTAAAGCACTAGTCTTAAGAATATATGTATGAGAAGATTTGTATGATTTCCCTTATTTTCATGCTAGCTAAGAGTCACCTGTTGTTGATTATTATAAAAAATTAAAAAAATTATGTCTTGTTTGTTTCTTCCCACTTAACATTAAGGGGGAGTGTTGGGGTTGATAATTTGAAGTGGGATATCATTTGATAAACCATGACTTACGACCCATTATTACAAGTTTATTTAAAATAACTTTCGTTATTCTTCACAACTTTAAAAAGAGTCAAACAACTTGACCATTCACCCATCCTATATATATAGGTTGGTCCCTCATGGGATTGTGGATCATCTATTGGATGATTAAATGGAATCAAATAAACTTATTTACCATAGTAAAATTTCAAGTTATTTTGTATATTTGAGCTAATATCATGAGCCATTTGTATGCTTCTTATCTTTGTGAGAGTAAGGAGTGAAGTGGAAGTGTTGGGGTAAAGATTAATAAATTATTATTAAATACAATGCTTTTTATCCTTTGGGTTTCCTTACTTAAATTTGGTGTTATCAATATCTCTTACTTTCGTGTTATTTTATTTCATCTATGGTTATTAATCTCTGTGATATGTGATGTATAATCAATTGATTATGTGTCTTATTTAATTGAACATATTAATCTATAATCTTTGGAAATTATCTGTGGATATATAATTTTTGAATTATATCTTCCCTCATGAATTGACCACTAATTTGGTGGGTTGAAATAATATTGGAATCATTTCATAGCATTTCCTTCATTCTCGGGATTGCGTATAGTGAAGAACTAGTGTTTCTATAGGAAAACTTGAAAAGCTCCTAATTCCACCATTGGAAATGGTTGAAACTTTGAAGAAATATTTTTGGTGATGTGTTATATGTTTTGAAAAGTCATTATGTCAAAAGGACATAATATATAAGATATATGCATGATAGTTGGGGGAAGAATAGTCTAACATAGAGAAAGGAATAATTATGAGAGCCAATTACTCAAGGAACTATGTTTTATTATGTGATGAGTCTTGAAAATTTTAATATATCTATAAACCCTTAAAGGGTATTATGAAAACCATAGTTTTTTCTTTGGAGCCTTTAGTATTAGGATATATTGTTTAAAGATGACTAACCCTAACCTAGTGAGGGTTTATAATCCTAGAGACAAAAATGGAGCTAGAGAGAGAACACACAAAGGAATTGGATCTTAATATTTTACATGCACTCTAGCTATGATGGAATTGGTCTAATGAAGTTGATTTTTTTGGGTCATCGTAATTTATCCCAGTCATTAACATGCAAGTAGAATATGTCTTAAGGGTAAATTTGGGAACTAGAGAGTGAAAGTGGATGCTTGAGTTGGTCGAGCTAAGTTAATGTTGATGCTAACTTTTTTGGACTATATAATAGGGACAAGGAGTTGGAGAAAATTTAAAGGAGGTCCAAAAAAATAAATTTCTATCTTATTTCTAATGATTGTGAAGCAAGAAGTTTGTAGGTTGGTGAAAGGGAAGTACAAGAAGATTTGTGAAAAAAATGGACCAGTTTGATGAGTGAATGGGTAGTATGTGGAAGTGATAAGTAGAGTAGTATGCTGATAAGACCTTGATGACTGAAAATTTTTAAATTTTGCATGAAATATACCATTTTGGATAGGATTTGATCCTATTGTGTAGAGATAAAGTTAAATAGTTGTTTACAAAATCTTGAAAATTGAATATAGGAATAAATTTTTACATTTTCTCTACATCAACTTTGTACTTCCTTATCTTTCTACTTTTATTTTGAATATTTTTATATTTTTAAGAAAATGGAAGTTCCCTTTCATACTATTCCACTTATGTCTCATCAAGATTTTTCTTTTTCACTCTTCCTCTGCGTGTAACCCTTTGTTTGTTCATTTGCAAGAACTACGTAGAGAGGGTTGGGTCATGGAGTATGTGGATTGTTGGATATGCACAAAATGGTGTTCATGATAAGGCTTCTAGGATTTTAAAAGAAATTCCTCAGCCATATGTTATATACTAGAGTTACGAAATGCCCCCACAGTTTGGCAGTTTATTGTGGTTAAGAGTGGTGGCGGACACTTATCTTTAATTATAAATTTAGGGCTACTCATGGGTGTGGAACGAGTAAATCTAGGGGTGTTTGTAGATAGGATTTAGTCTCCTCCCAACCACCCTACCTGCAGACTGTAATGACCATCATGTTTGTACCTTGCGTGAGGAGTCGGTGGAGTCTCGTTTTTCTTCACCATGATCTTATTTTGATTCTTTCTTCAATGCGTATAGGTGGAGTGTTGGGCACATTTTTCTTGGGCTGCGTGTGGAGTGGGTGAGAGGCCGGTAAAACTTGTTCTATCCAGGGTGTTTTCCGTCCTGGTTCCTCCTTGGGTGCCTTCCCTGCTGGCCGCGTGGGTTTGTATGGCGGTTTTAGATGAAGCTACAGGCTAGTGAAGAAGGCGTGATTTTCAGCATGGAAGAAAGGAATAGGTAAGAGAACCTTCATTCGAAGTTTCCAGATTGATCTATCAAGTCTCTAGGAGCTCGTGAATGATAGACAGGTGATAGTGGCTAGAGGATGAGTGTGACGAGATTGGTGGGTAAGAGTGTTGTCAAACCTCGGGCATCTCGATATCCATTGCGATCTCTCTCTTCTCTGAGCACTAAATCTACTATTCTCGTGCGTGCAATGGCTGCGCCTGCAACTCCAGAGCTTCAAAAAAATTCAGATTCAGCGTGATGATACAACCCTTGATGCGTATGTGATGGGTAAAGAAGATGCACCTGGGATTGTGGTGCTGCAGGAGTGGTGGGGAGTTGACTACGAGATTAAGAATCATGCAGCTAATATAGCTAAACTGGATTCTAGTTATAAGACGCTCATTCCCGACTTGTACCGTGGGAAAGTTGGTTTAGATGCTGCAGAAGCACAACATTTGATGGATGACCTTGATTGGCAAGGTGCTGTTAAAGATATTATGGCGTCTGTGAAGTGGTTGAAGGAAAATGGTTCAAGAAAGGTTGGGGTGACAGGATTTAGCCAGGCGGCAGGTATGTTGCAGTTTGGTAGAAGCTTTTTGAGCGCTTCCAGCAAAGGCAGTTGTCCAACTATGTTGTTTTGCATTGCTGTATCAATGCATCCTCAGATTCGGGTCTCTCCTTCAAGATATTTTTATCAAAATCGACTATGTGACAGTGAGAGTGTTACCAGGAGACCTGATGAAATCCATTTACAAAGATTCTCTACTAAGACCTTACTTGTTTTACGATGTAACTCATGGAAGAGAATCTCATAGGCATGCATCTCTGTTTCATATCAGAATATTCATGAAGCACAATTTTCTTTGCAATTATATGAGCTTCTTCAATGAGTCACTAAGTTGGCAGGCATAAAGGTTTCTATTGGAATTATCACACCTTACAAGCTACAGCTGAAATGTTTACACCGAGAGTTTGATGTTGTCCTCAAATCTGATGAAGGAAAAGGTTTATATATCATTATGGTAGATGCCTTTCAGAGCCAGGAGCGTGATGTAATCATTATGTCTTGTGTCCGAGCTTCAAATCATGGGGTTGGATTTGTAGCTGATATTCGCGCATGAATGTGGCACTAGCACGAGCTCACAGAGCACTTTGGGTTAAGGGCAAAGCAATTTGCATTGAAGCAATCTAGTACCTGGGTTTAATTGAGGATACTAAGTCTAGGGACTATTTTATGGATATGGAGTCCTGTGCAAGAGTTTTTTTGGTTATAAAGCCATCTTCTTTTCTTCGTCTCGAGACTAGGGCTGCTCCTAATACGACAACACCAAGTTTAGTAGGTCCAAATTAGAAACAATCGACGCATATGGAGATGGTGGAGGTGTTTGGATGAATGACGAAGGATCAAGTTCAATTTCCAAAAATGGGGTCTACAGAAGTTCTAGGGATAATTTGGAGCGGTGTTGGGAGGATGTTAGCAAGTATTTTAGACCACCCACCCTGGCCGTGAACCCCTACCTGTGCCAACATGAAGATGGTTGATGTTTGGGCGCCCAACGAGCTTGAAGAAAATGGAATTAGGCTTGGGTTGTTGTTGCTGGTCCGGGCGGTGTCCTTGAAACCTATTGAATCTGGAGAAAAAAAGGCAAGATATTTCTACACTTTTCTACTACTATTTTATTTAAAATTATTGTGAAATCGAACCACTTTTTCCTTGCGTTGATTTGTTAGTTGGATGTCAAGACGAGAGATTTCCCTTTCGCTTGTTTCTTCTTGTTTTAGCTTTATCGTTGTTAGTATGTTGGTTGAAAGGATGCGTGTGCCCTCTCCTCACGGGTGTTATGTTTCTCTTGCTCGAGTGATAGACCTTCGTCTGTTTGTTTATGTATTATTTTTTTCTGCGATTGTGTTGCAAGTTATTATGTTGATCAGACTAGTATTTTCGATATCATGGAAGTAAGTTTACAATGACTATGAAGCTCCTCCTTAGCACACAAGTTTGTCTTTGACGTTTTTGTTAGCTCCTTCGCAAGATTCCTTTGATAACCTTTTGGCATCGAGAAATAAAGGTTGTAGGATTAGTGTGAGCAATGTGTGGGCTAGCTTGACTTAGAGTTCAAAGTATTAAAACTTGTAGAATGAAAAGGGTTGTGTGCAATGTATTTTCCGTCTCGCGTGTTTAGACTCTTATACTATCTTTCATCTTGTTTCTAGGTTTTTAAGGCCATCCTCAAGAAGTACCTTGACCATCCCTATCAACTTGAACCATAACTAGCCTTTCAGATCAACTAAGCTCGAGGTTTCTTTGTGCGAATCCAGTACCTCGTTGACACTAGATTAGTTTCGGTCTAATCCCCCTCTCAGAATTGTTGTTGATGGCGCTCTTCTATTTTTTTCCTAACTTGCTTTATTTCTCCTTTGTAGTGTTAACGCTATTAATTAATATTGGTCAGTTTTATGCACATAATTACCTTAATATTTTGTGATGGAAATTTCCTTAAATGTGATTAATCTTGAAAAAAAAAAAAAAAAAAAAACTCATCTTTCATTTGATAGTCTTATGGATTCATAGTAAAGGTTTTGTTTTGATAATGTCACTTAGAAATTATGTTTGTATCTATTATGCGATGGTTGATTTGTGTTACCAATGGTTGCCTTAAAAATATGGTTGTTTTGGGATATGGGTAATTTATTTTAAATTAACCAAACATTAATATTGTAGTGGAGGTTTGTAAATCTTTAGTGTTATAAAAATTTGTTGATGACATTATTGTATGCTCTTGTTGGACGGAACCCCCCTTCTTCTCTCGCGTGTTTGCTACTAGCCTCTAAGACTTTGACCCTTCTTGGATGATTGGAAAATCTTTGTAGTTAATGGTCAAAACTAGTATTCTTGCCTTCGCTTCGAAACTTATGTTGTGTGTATACTCTATTTGATTTCCGGTTTGAAACTCGATTATACATGGCTTTTTGTGTTAATTTCTGAAACCCGTGGTTCCCCTTTCTTGGGCCGAGCAACTCTTGTTCTTTTAGAAATATATCATTTTAGTCTATGCGTTTGGTACCTTTGATAAAATTCTAGATGGTTGGTGTATATATCAAATCTCAATCTTGTAATTTTTGTTTACTTACTTACTTGATGAGAATTCTATTTTTTTTGCTAGATCGTTTGTTTTCTCCTTATAGGGCCAAGGGCCATTCTCATACGTTTGCTATACTTTCGTTGCTTTTACTCCTAACTGAAGTACAAAGTCTTCTCCTTCTTTGATTGGCATGATAGAGATTTTTTTTATAACTTGATGTGTTGATAGTGTTTAGAGGTTTAACCCAATCCTTGTAATAAAATGCTTCCTTTTGTGATATTGTTAGATCATAGTTATGGTGGTTTTGTGTAGCCTTATCTTCCTCAGTTCTTAAACTGACTCTTGTGGAAAAAAATTGTTGCAAATGGATTTTGCGAGTAGATGAGGGCTAGACTTGTAGATTTTACATCAACCTTAGTTGAGAAGTTCTTTTCATGAATCATTTTTATATTGTTCAACTATTGATAACATCTAGTGGAAATTTAGAAGAGGATCAATGTCTTAGTTTATTGTATCGTGGATTATGTCGTCTTAACTTTGGAACCTTGAATTGTCTGTCTATCTTGGAAAATAAAAGAAAGTTGGATTACCGCTTGTTGAGTGACCTTAATGGATTATCGGTATTCTAAGAGTTGATGTAACCTTATTTTCGTTTTCGTAAATGAATATTGTTAAACTTTATCCCTACGATTAAATGTTGAGTTAAATCTTTCTAAGACTTAGTAATTGTGAGTTATAGGTAAAATAAAATGGTTTGTTCAATACTTATAGAAGTTAAACTAAAAGTTATATTGCAAATAAATTGGTGTAGAGGTGACCAACTTGAGAGCATGTAATTCCATAAGTGATCAAAGATGAAACTATCCCTTGTTAAGTAACAGTATATAACTTGATATCCCTAGCTACACTAATGAACACTATCCCTTTCATGGTGAAATTCTTAAACGAATGTAAGGGAGATCTATGGTTAGATCTGGAAGATAATAAGATTTAATAAATAGGAGAAAACAATTTTGAAACCACGCAATCTATCTCTCAGCCATTGGAAGGTAAATTGTTTTATTTTTATAAAACTCATGTAGTAAAGCCCAAGTAAAATCTTTAATAATTCTGGTTAAGTTTTCAAGTTTCAATTATATCTTGGTAATAGAAAATGAGGTCTTGAAGATGATTTCAACTCAACTTTCTCCCTCTAACCTTTTTCCAAGGTGCTTTGTCTTTCTTCTCTTAAGTGTGTTGAACGCAAACCCAGGTTGTCATATGGGCATGAGCAAGTTCTAGTAGCGTAAGTGTAAATAGATGGCCTTGTGGAATTAAATTACCCCCTTTCTCTAAATAAACGAATTAAGCAAATAAATGTCATAATAGAGAAGATTTAAGGATAATTACTCAGTGTCAAAAGAATAAACTTAGCTTGGTAAGATGAATTGTATGAATCATACCTTGAGCATCCTTGAAAACGTAAGCTAAGAATTGCAAGATGTATTTTTAAAATAAATAACCCTCAAGAATATCTCATTGTGGATGGCCCTAACTGTAAGTGTGTTTTGTGGTTGGAATTCTATGTTTTCTTGTCCAAAAGAAAAGTAAATTGTCCTTGAAAGGTGTGAACGTTTCCGTGCTGCCTTTATGGCCATCCTTGTATCAAGTTGTTCACAGTGTTAGTTGTATCCTTGGTGATGACATGTTGCGTCATGTTATGTGTCAAGCAAGTCAAAAAAAAATTATCTGTGTTGTTCGTGTGTGAATTAATGGGTCGTTACAAGTTCTATGGTTGTTGATATGTGCAAAATGGGCTTGTTACAAAATCTAGGACGAAAGGATTTGTTATGATAGAAGATTTGTAGAAAATTGTTTTAGAGAATTCCACATATGTTTTGTTGGAAATGGAAGTGGTGAAACAAATAGTTTTTCCATAAGTTTTTCCCATGGGTTAAATTCAATGTCCTCATATGCGTGTTAAACAATTATTTTTTACCATTACCTTATAAGTAAAATCAACCAATTTGTTACCTTGAATGGCTTAAATCTTTGTTTTTATAGAAGATTATTTGGTATGATGTGGGATAATGTATTCTATAATATGGACACTTGGAGGGTGAAAATAGAGGATTCAATTGTGGAGGAAAACCATTTGGAAATATACCTCGTTGAGATGGGAAATTGGTCTCCGTAACTTTGATCCTTTCGATTTTGTACATGCATAGTTCTCATCCTTTATCGTAAAATTTTTATTTCATAAATTGAAATAATAATATTGGGTTGTGTAAAATGTTGCATGAGTATTGAAAAACATTTAATTTTATTCCTATAAACAATTTCAATTGGAAACTCATAGCTATTAAACATACCACAAAATACCCCTTCTTGATGTCATTATAGTCTAGTTTCATTACAATTCAAATAAAACTACGTAAAAATATTGTTATCATGTATTTTACATTTGTTTCAACCAATAATAAAGGAAAATGGATAAATTGTGTTCCTTCTCAAATTCCAATCTACCCCCTCAAACTCGGTAAATGCCTCTAAAAATCAATGCGTAAATATTTTTCTTGAACTTTTTCCTAAATATAATAATGTTACCCCATTATTATATGACGTTATCATCAACCTAAGACATTGACAACACAACCATTGAAAATGTGTCTTTCTATGTTTATTTTAGTATACTTCTCTGAATTACTTGTTGGAGGCATCTACTCAAAACATCCAAACCCCTCCAAAACCACATCAATTTTAATGCCCATGGTCCCCTAAAATGAAATATGAAACCTCAACCTCTTATTTTTCATACAAGAAATGATTTTACATGGTTCATTGGAGCGACCATTGTGTCGTGATGTCTTACAAATATTGCACTAGATTATGTACTAGGTTGCAAATATTTTTGACATAGAAATATTTTTTCACACATTGACAAAGAATCGGTTTCCATAGTAGTCCAATAATATCTTTGTTATCAAAAATAAGCTCATGCTTATTTTTGGTTAACTAACACCGTTTTTCCCCCTTTTGTGCTTCAATATTATTTTTATATACTTTAAGCACTTAAGGTCCCCCTGAAAATATTTCCATTAGATATTTAATCTCTTCCCCTTTCCAAAAATGTAAATAAGTCCTTCTAACTCTTCATATTTTGCAAGTTACGGTTGGTGGGCCTTGGAAGGATTTTTTTCCAAAAAAAAAACTGCGCAGTGAGCCCTGGGGAAGATTTTTTTGCCAAAGGGAGATTGCAGACCGGTGGGCCTGGGGAGACATCTTGGAAATTTTAAATTTTTGCAAAAGGCATAGTTTCCAATTATGGGCCCGCAAGCCAGTGGAGATATAAAAGAAAAAAATAGTAAGGCTCGCAAATGGACATGTTGCCATGTTTCAAATCATATCAAGAAGACGAGTCGTCAGAGGTACTTTGGAATTTTGGATTTTTGTTGAAAAATCCTAAAAGTATAAATGAAAGCCACATCTCCACTGATGCCTAGAGAAGCCACGTGTCAGGCCTTTGTCGATGCAAGAAAGCGGGCCACCGAAGGAACTTTGGAATTTTTGCTTCTTTTTGAAAAGGAGTGAAGTCATGGAATGAGCCGCAACTGCGTTGGGGACCGAGATAAATTTACATGCTAAGTGGCACCAAAACTTACATGTGGCAATTCAGGGCCATCGGAGGAACTCTAGAATTTTTGCAGATTTTTCAAAAGACACAATTTACAAGAGTAGGCCCGCGAGCCCGTGGAAGTTTTTGCCAAATGTAAAATTACAAAGTTGTGGGACCAAGGAGGGATTTTTTCCAAATTGTAATTTTACGCCCGTGAAGGTTTTTTGGGGAAAAGGTGATTTTCGAGCCTACGGAGCTATGGGAGGCTTCTTGTTTTTTTTTTTTTTTTTTTCACAAAAAGTGCAATTTCTATTTTTGGGCCCGCATGATTCGTTTTGCAATAATTACATTTTCACAATTTTTTACATAGTCTCGATACAAAATATTCAGATGGCCATATCTTTCAATCCGATTGCTCAAAATTCAACAAATTTGGTACCGTTGGAAATAGAGCAACATGCTCTTCACAATGGAAGCATGAATTTTTAATTTTGGAGAAGTTAGGTCTACGAAAAATGAGAAAATGTGTACATCTTGAAAAAAATGTGGTTCAGTCATTCGAATAACCGAATTTTATGTAGTATGGCACTCATTTCTTCTCCAAGCAAGCTTGATGCATTTGGAAACAAATTTATAGAGGCAACTTTGACTTTTGGGGATCAATTTTATGTAGGTTTTTGGTTAGTGGGTGTAGTAACCAAGTTTTCTTCTTTCTCTCTTGCCTCAACATCTTATATTGAAAACACTTCTGATTTGAGAAGGAGAGACATTCTCGCATAGGAAAGTGTCAAATTTGTTTCTTGATTAATTTTTTGAGTTATAAGCATTTTCCTATGCATGGAAAACATATTTTTGCCTTTCGGAAGAAATATAATGCTATGTTCACCTTCAAGAGAAATAAAAACATGTTTTTATGGTTTCTTCAACCCTTTCTCATGTTTAGTTATTTCTCCATGCCACTCCCTTTCAGATCTATTTTTTGTGCATGTATTTCACATTTATAGGTGTAATATGTCATGTTTCATGGATTTTAAAATGGTGTATTCAGATCTAGTTCCATGTCACTCTTTTCGACCTCCCTCATCTCCTTTTTCCCATGTTCCATTCTCCCTCAAAGCAGAGTATCTCACCTCCTTCCTTTTTACGGTGTATCACCGCTTTAGTATAGGCTCTCTTTCCATCTCTCTCTCTCTAGTTCCTTGGAATGGTTAGATTAGGATTATATTAGTTTGTATGCACTTTGGAGTAGCTTGTGGTAGGTAGTTAAATAAGAAGAACTAGATTTCTCTAGAAGATCATCTCAAGTTTGCAAGTTCCACAGCTTCAGAGATGATCCAATGTTTTACAAATCACATCGGATCCCCCATTATCAGTTTTGGTAGTAACAACTTGATAGACATCCGGGGTCCTGTGATTTCCACTATGATTTTGGCACACCCGATGGGATAGGTTTGAAGCACCTTACCACTTCATTTTTAGAAGGTTGGTGTGTTCCTGTTAAAATTTCATCCTTTGGAGGCACATGCAAAGCGCATGTAAACACTTCAACTGGTCAACAACCCATCTCTCGAAGTTGTATACCTTCTTTCCATCCATTTTCATCCTTTTTCTTCCATCTCCTTCATCTTCTTCCATTCTATGAAGTTGTGCAATCATGACTTCATTTCCATCTTGAATTCTCACTTACAAAGTTGAGTTGTGCAATCCACCTCCAATGTATTTCACATCTCCCGTAGATCAACATTATGAGAAAATTCAAAATCATTATGCCTGCCCATATGAACAATGCCAAAAACCAGTTTCGATATGGAGCTTATCAAGAATAAGGGTATGCATACAATAATAAAAGTATGTGGAGAATGTAGATCTACCGGAGAAGATTCAAAGAATGGAGGCTTTCATGGTTCAATCAAGGGCTAAAGCATAAATGAAGGCATTCATAATTAGTTGCGGGAACCTTGTCTATGGGAAAGCCCTTTTCCAATACATTTGATCCACAAGAGAAGCTAGACTTCATGGTTGAAATTTCCCCCAACTTGCACAATGGACTCGGGAGATAGAGGCCTACAAACTTGGTGCTACGAAACCTTGTCAATGGGTAAGTCCTACATCATCATCTAGAAATATCTCTCCATTCCCCAAGTAGCACCATCTCAACCCGAGCTTCAATTTCCAAGACTCCCATCACATTGCCACAAATGTTGATTTCCCTTCTCCATTCCCTAGTATTCCATCTCACCTCAATTTTTCTTCCTGTTTCTCTTCCAAATCCAAGTCCCCTCCTCTAAAAACAACACCTTCCCCTCCATCACAAATAATAGTATAAATTTTGAATCCCAACCTACCACTCCTACTTTCCCATGTCCATGTTGGGATGAATTTCAAAAATACGATCAAGGAGTGCAGCAAGAAGATTAGCCAAGAAAAGAATAAATTATTAGAAGCTTGGTTAGCTTGGCTCTAAAATTCGAGATTAAAAGATCCCTTGCTGGTTAAGCCTACTGAGGAGGTCAAAGTTGAAGAGCTAATGGTGGCTAAGGCTGATTTTCTAGTAGTAGTGGAACAAGATGATCAGCAATCACTTTGATTTGAATGCATTGTCAATGTTGGCAATTTATTTTAAGAGAATGATGATCCAATCCAAACTACGCAATCATTCCAAGCGAGGGAAGAAGAAGATACTCGAAATCCAAAAGAGGAGGAGTGAATTCTAGCTGTGGAGGAGAACCATACAATTCAGAGGAGGCTGCAAACACAAAGAAGGCCATAGAATAACCTTCAGTTCTTCCTCCCATTTCCTCTTGATCGAGCTCTAATGTTGAAGAAGACTTTGATATTTCAAACTTCATGTTTTAGGATGAGGGGAACAATGGTTATCAAGTTATAGATTAGGAGGACACCATGGAGGAGGTTGAGCACATGCAACAAGACAATAAGGGGGCATAATATGTTTCGACTTGGAGGATTTCTTGTATGGGGAGGAGCCCATGGATATCACATCATTTTCTCCTCCATCATCAACCTTTGAACACATCAGCCTGATGCCATGAAGGAGAGAATTCAAGTGCAACATCCTGTATTTCATCACAACCCTCTAGAACCAAGCTTGGAAGATATGAATCTTCCATGTTATTAATAGGAAGAGGAAGGGAAAGAGCAAGACGATTTCATCATCTCTTCCACACCATCCATCCAGGAAAGTCAGCGTAAGAAGAATCAATTTTTGGAGTATAAATTCAAGGCAATGGGAAAACTTCATGGATCGGGCCTTACAAAATCAGGTACTTGGCTTCATTGGAGCCAAGGGAGAAGCCACAACCATTCATGCTTGCTTCTAAGCATGAGGGAGATACTTAAAGTTCCAAGGGTTAACAAAAATACCTCTTGGAACCAAGTGAGAAACAAATTGAATATGTATTTATTTTGTTTCAATTTAATACCTTGATGGAGGGAGTGAGAAATAATTTGCAGTCAACCTTCTACTCCTAATCTCAGTTATATTCAATGCCATATCATTTACATGGCTGCCAATCGTAAGGAAGGGCGATTATTTCGATCACCGGTTGAAGGATTTCTTTGAGTTCCCTTCCCATTTGCTTTATGTAGAGTAGGTAGGTTTTCTTTCAGTTGAGAAGAAGTTCTTACGTACACTCTACATGTTCCACTTGGGGTATGTATGATTTCTAATTTTGTACATAATGTGTGTGGTGTGTTGTTTCTCTTACACAGTGCATTGGACTTGGCATTTGTTGAAGATCGGTTCGGTTCCATTAGTGTTCCAAGTGGCTCGGGGATCATTTTTCGAGATTATGATCGGATGTGTGTTATCGAGTTATCATTCATGAATCCATGCTCAATGAATGCTTCAAGGCCACCGATCTTTCACCTAGTAGGAAATTGATCCTTGTGAGTCGCCAAATTGTTATCCAAAATAAGCTCATGCTTATTTTTGGTTAACTAACACAATTTCCCCACCTTTTATACTTCAAGCTGAATTTTATATATTGTAATCAGTTACGGTCCCCTAAAAATATTTCCATCAAATAGGAAATTTCTTCCCCTTTCCAAAAATGTAAATAAGTCCTTCTAACTCCTCATATTTTGCAGAGTTACCGTCGACGGACCTTAGAAGGATTTTGCCAAAAGCGAGCCGACGGACTGCGAAAGACTTTTGCCAAAGGGAGATACTTTGAAATTTGGTGCTTCTTTGTAAAAAGGTGTAGTTTACAATTGCAGCCCCAAGCCCATGGAGAAATAAAATAAAAATTTCCTAAGGCCCAAAAGGACACATAGCCATGTTTCAAATCAAATCGGGAAGTCGATTCATCATAGGCACTTCGAATTTAGTTTTTGGTTAAAAAGGTGTAAAAGTATAAATGAAAGTCACACCTCCACCAAAACATGGAGAATACACATGTCAGGCCTTTGCTAGATGATGTAAAGTGGGCTTCCGAAGGAAATTTGGAATTTTGGCTTCTTTTGAAAAGGAGTGAAGTTAAGAAATGAGATACTGACTCCGTCGGGGACCAAATAAAGTTACATCTTTGAATTTGGAACCAAAAGTTGCATGTGGGGAGGTAGGCCATAAGAGGAATTCTTGAATTTTTAAAGTTTTACAAATGGCACATTTTGCGGTGCGGGCCCGCAAGCCCGTAGAATTTTTCACCAAATGTAAAATTGCGAGATGCGGGCCACGGAGGGTTTTTTCCCAAACTGTAATATCTAGCTGCTAAGGGTTTTGGAGAAAAGGTGATTTTGAGCCTACGGATATGCGGGGAGGCTTCGTGTTTTTTTCATTTTTTTGCAAAAAGTGCAATTTGTATTTTCGGCCCATGGATCCGTTTTGCAAAAATTGCATTTTCGCCATTTTTATTTAGTCTTGATGCAAAATCTTCAGACGGCCATATCTTTTGATCAAGTTCTCAAAATTCAACAAATTTGGTACCATTGGAAAGATATTGACATTCTATTTTCCATGGAAGAATGATTTTTAATTTTGGTGAAGTTTAGTGTGTGAAAAACTAGAAAATGTCTCCGGCTAAAAACGCAGATTCAAGCATTCCAATAACCAAATTTAATGCAGTATGGCACCCATTTATTCTCCAGCAAGATTGATGCGTTCGGAAACATATTTTTAGAGGAACTCTTGACCTTTGGGGATAACTTTTATGAAGTTTGTCGGTTGGTGGGTGTAGAAAATGAGGATTTTACTTTCTCTCTTGCCTCGACATCATATATTGAAAATACTTCTCATTTGAGAAGGAGAGACATTCTAGGCGTAGGGAAACACTGTAAAATTTATTTCCCAACTCCATTTTTGAGTTATAAGAATTCTCTTATGCATGACAAGTGTATTTGTGCCTCACGATTAGAAATTTAATGTTATGTGCACCTTCAAGAGCAATAAAAACGTGTTTTCACGGTGTTCTTCAACCCTTTCTCTTGTTTTGTTGTTTCTTCGTGCCTCTCCCTTTCAGATTTGTTTTATGTGCATGTATTTCACATTTAAAGGTGTAGTATGTCCTATTTCATTGATTTTAAAATGTTTGATTAGGATTTGGGTTCGTGTCACTTGTCTCACCTCCCTCATCTTCTTTTTCCCTTTTTTCATTCTCCCTAAGCAAATTATCTCCCCCTTTCCTTTTCTAGTGTATGCCTGCTTTAGCATAGGGTCTCTTTCCCCCTCTCTCTATGTGGTTCCCTAGAATTGTTAGATTAGGATTATATTAGTTTACACGCACTTGAGTTGCTTGTGGCGGGTAGTTTAGGAAGAAGAACCAACTTTCTTTGTAGGATCATCTTAAGTTCGCAAGTCCCACAAACTTGAGAGACAATCTAATGCTATGCAAATCACACTAAATGCTTACTTATCGAAAAATAGATCGAGAGACATCCGGGGTGATGTGATTTTGCACTAACAATCCTATTATCAATAGCTTCTTGGTAGGAACCATTCCACTTGTATGGGCCTTGTAGATGCCTTTTTGCACCTCATTTCTTGCTAAAAAGGATTCTTCGAGTTAAGATAACATAACAAGTTCCCATAATAGTCTTGATGATAGAGAGGGAATCGAAGTAGGGTATACTAGGCTATGTGTTGGACAATGTGTTGTTGTTCGAATGGGTAATGTTGGGAGGAAAGGTTCCATCATTTAGGTAATTAAATATATTAAGGTACCAGGGCAACCAGGGATCAATAAATTCACATACCAAGCAATATTCTGACATGTAATATGAAAGTATCATTAAATTTTCCACAAATAATGTATGGTCATTGTATCTTTGTGTAATTTGTATAAACTATCCTATTGTAGACATAACATCCACCGAATGGTTCTATCCTCTTTTTCTTTTTAAAGGTAATTCGTACAAAGAATTATTTCAAAGTGTCAACCATGTTTTTGTAAGTGATGAGCTTCTCATCCTTGACCTTATACTCACCATTCACTTGTTTGATGATCAATTGAGAATATCCTATAACATTGACCTATATGATATCCTACCATATAGAAATTTTAAATCTTGAAATGAGGATTCGTTATCTCTCGAAAAGTGCACCTTGTAGAGAGATGGCATAGATTTTCTAAGCCTGTAAAAATGATCTCTCTCTCTCGTAGATACAATGGAGACACCTCAAGTTTGTGGGTATACCTATTGTGAGGTGAATCTCTGGGATTAAAAGGTTGGTTCCTTGTTGGTGTATACTAAACTGCTTTCTGGGAGTTCTAGGGTAAAAGATGACTGTAAAATAATTAAAACTAAGGTGATACACCAAATTTGTATGAGAACTTTGACTGAGTAAAATACACAACTGATTTGGGAAGGATTCTTGATGCATGAACCAATTAATGTTTTTTTCAAAATATCTAAGGGAAAAACACTTGATTATACTGAGGGAGATTCACAACAGTACTAATAAGTTAACATGCACATTAAAATTAAGCATAAAAGACTGAATTTGTAGCAGGGTAAGGTGGTTGATCAGGGAATTTTCATTCACAAGATTAATATAAACATACACAAGACTGCAAAATAACTTGGAAAGGCATAAAATACTTCACACTCAAAGGGAAAAACTAGCAGAAATTGCTTCAGTACTCCTATATCAAAATTCTTCTGGGAAGATCTCTTGTGCTTTGCAAAGGCACACAATATATAGAAAAATAAATTCTCCCACCCTTCCTAAAAATAGCCTAAGGTTGTACTCGCCCATGCATCCTAATTTTATCCTTTATTTATTATAATACAAACTAGAGCATGCAGTTTTAAAATAGGCATTAATGGCCTTAAATACAATACAGTCAAACTGAAGTTGATTTTTCTATTTTAAGGAAAGAATGGATGAATAATTTTCTAAAAATACAATTTCTTATTATGAAAGTCTTCTCCTTTGATCATGCAAATTCGTCATCTTCTTTGTTCTATCTTCTTGTGAAGCATGCAAAAATATAACTCTATGTATGTGAGCAAATAATTGCAACACTTAGCAATATTTACAAAATAATTATCTGTGGGGACCACCCCCTTATGTGCACATGTTCAGATATTTGCCTCTTTTCTTGAGTGGCCACGTCGGTGATACTTTGCAAATCAATTTGCTCTTCCCTTGAATGGGGACCACTTTTGCATTATACTTGGTTTTTCCACCTTGGTCGAGTTAGCAAATTTGTATTTGGGTCGACCACCTTCGTTAATAGACATGGAACAATATCCGCCACTTTTGATAATTATACACATGCATATATTTTGAAAATCACCTTTTAGGTGATCATTATAAACAAAAAGGTGGGTATTTGATTTATCGATATATTGCATGATGTAGTTTGGAATTTAAAAGCCTTGGCAATGATTAATTTTTAGAACACATGGGCTGTCCCCCTCCTCACGGTGACTCATCCCTCAGTAAACTTGGTCGGTGGTAAACTTAACTCAGATGAAGTTAGCTTGGAAATTTGTAGTAGAGATTGGTCCTTTGATCGTGTACTTGTTGTTAGGGTTTCTAACATAGCTTTAAATGTGATCGGTTGTGGCTAACTCTGGTTATTCATTTTGATCTCTATGCATGGATTTTAACCTTTGATCTGTGTACTTGTTGAAGCCTGATCGTTGATGTTTGATCATGGTTGAGCTAGAGTTTACCCATGCTGAAGTGAAAGAGTTAAAAAGCTTGAGCTCTTTTAGTTTGATCATTTCATCTTACTCGCAGAGGGTGGCAAAGCCACGGAAAAAATTTCTTGGTGCCATTATTGAGGCTTTTGAAGCTTGAATCTTCTTCATTTTTCAACCTTCCGAGAGCTCTGTTCATTCATGCTTCGTGGTCATTTCTTCTTTCCTCTATGAAGATATATTTTAAAAATTGGTAAATTTGTGTTTATCCATGTTTTGTACTCGAGCTAGGATTTTCTTGCAAGATCTAATCATCCTTTTACCTGTTATCATGGCCTTTTGATATTGGCTTTGGTTTAAAGGAGATCTTTGTTTCTGTGGAACTCTGCGAGGACTCGATCTCTTCCGATAAGTGACATTTCAAAGTTCGAATACCCATTTGCACATGATTATTTCTCTTTGCTCGAGCTATGATTTCGTGTTTTCCTTCGTAGTGAGCCTTTGAGCTCGATTTGTCACCTGAAACTTGTCAATATCCATTTCTGAGCATGAAGTTTGTTTCTCTACTTAGAATGATGATTTCCATTGTTAAACTTGTAGATCTATATATTCCAAGAAATGGGTATTTGAAATGGAACTCGATAACTGAAACACAATTTTTAAGGAATTTCTGCCTTCGGCTTTTTTGTTTTTTGAACTGTAGCTCGCTTAGATTTTTACGAGATTTTTTTCCTCTATAATCTGAGGGTTTATGCTATTCAGGCTTGATCTCTTCGTATGGGACTCATTGTATGATTTAGTTGATTTGGTATATGCAAAATCCCTTGCATATGACATTCTAGTATTGTTATTCGTCACCCTAGAGTTCTTCCTCTATCCACATTTGATTTCTAACTGGAAGTTTCTAATGCAAAAGAAACTATATGAGTATATCTCTTCTTTCAGTTCATTTTTGAAATGCCTATTTGTAACCTATAGTTGCACTTATACTCTTTGATACCTGCAGTAATTTTGAACAATTATTGACCTATTTTGATGCAATTATCAGGCATAAGCTTTGATTTGGATACTTTGTTTTGTACTGAAATCTTCTTCCATTTGTAGAAAATATCTGAGTTTCAGTTACATTGGTCTTTTTCAGCATGTATATGCTTCTTTCTTCTTCGCTGTAACCTGTATTTGTTCTTGTAGCAGCTAAAAATTTCCTTTAGCAACTAAAAATTACTCGTAACAACTAAAAATAATTGCCCGTAGCAACTAAAAATTACCCGTAGCAACTAGTTATCCTTTTATCTCTTGCAAGTGGCCTTGAAACTATAAATGGCTCATCTATGTAACACCATTTAGAGGGCATAACCTTTCATTCAGGTATTCTACTGAAAATAGTGTAAACTTATTTTTCTTAAATAATGTACTTCCCTTTGATGCTTTCTTCAGTTCACTCAGATCTAAAATACTTGACTGTGAAAGTATAGCAGTAGTTGCATTCTTTCTATCTGTGAATATGTAATATGTACCTATTTTTTCTAAAAAATAGGAACAATATCTTAACTATTTCAGATATTATTTACGGTATATACCTTGATTCAGATGCTTTATTTCCTTTCTGCAATTATTTCTCACTTAGATGCTTGCTGGAAAATTTTAAATGTTGGTTTTTCATGGTGAATCCCTAGCAAAATTTTCCAGAATCTTCTCTCTCATCATGTTTCATCTTCTTGAAACAAGTGTTCTTTCTTTTAGTCTCTCTTATTAATTGAGGTTCATATGGATGAAATAGGACAATGTAGGAATATGATTTAATCCCTGAGCTCGTAATTGACAATTAACTTTCCCTTTTCAGGTACAATGGCCTCTACAACGGAGATGAAGAAAGTTGTCTAAAGATTCTTCAACCAAAGAAATAAACTCCCAAGGCAATGATGGGTTAACTCATACTCTTTACTTTCTCTTTCATGCATGTGTACCTTTTATTTCAGTAGTTGTACTTTACTTCTCAGTTACATCCCACGGCTTGTGTGGGAAACATTTGATTCTCCTTGTGAATAAAGCATTGAATTCTATAAATGAGTTGTATATCTCTTTCTGCATTTTTTCTTTCTGTATGGATTGTATAATGAACTAAACAACTCTAGTAACATAATTGAATGTCTTAATCATGAAGGAAAAGTTTAAAGAACTTGTAACATTCGGTGATGAACTCGATTTTCGTAATTTGCACGTATGTTTGCTGTTCAAAACCAAATACTTCACCTATTCTACAATTCAGTGTCTTCATCAAGGAAACATAATTATGCTTCGGGGCTTGTGTTCTTTTCTGAGGATAGTCATGAAATTATAGACTATATGATCTGTCATGGTTTGTAACATCACACATAGCTGCAAATTTCATGTAATCTCTTAAATAAATCAGTAGTAATGAAATAATTTGATATAATTTCCCCTAAGCTTAGGTATACATCACCAATGCTATCCATCATAACAAAGTTTCAATTTTTCCATTTCTACACAAGTGGAGAAATTGTCAACAAGGACTTCATACTCCACTATATTATTAGTTCATGGGAAAACAAGTCTAAAATCCTGAGGAATCAAATCTCCTGTAGGAGTGATAAAAACAACTCATGCTCTTAAGCCATGAAATTGAAAGGATCCATCAAATTAAATTTTCCATGTGATAAATTCCACAATATAGAACATAAAATCATTTGGAAGATCTAGATTCAATGGCTTAGTTCCTGTAAAAAGGGATTTAGCTAGTTGATCCCCAAGCACTTTCCATTTGACTAATTTCTTGTTGATGTACTCAATATCAAATTAACTAAGCGAGATAGCGCAATTAACCATCCTCCCAAAATGTTTACATTTAGATAAGATGTAATTGAGTGGGTCAACTTTGATATAAACTTTTTTTGTTATTCAATACATAGTGACAGACTTTCTAGAATGCAAAAATAATGGCCAAGTAATCCTTTTCAATTTAAGGATAATTGAACTCATAAAAGATCACAAGTAGTGTTAAGCTAATGGATGAATTTATACTTTTGATTCAAATCATATTAAGATATAATAACTTGACATAAAATTAGGTAGTTAAGATATATAACAATAGGGGTTCACCTACGGTGGGCGTCATAAGAACATGTGATTTAGCCAAATACTCCTTGGGTAAGGTGAACACTTGTTGGAATTTATGACCCCAGTGAAAGTCAACATATTTATTCAAAAGAGTAAATGAATGGTATTTATTTGAAATTTTAGAATTTAATATGTGGATAGATTGGATTTAACCTTGGAAATTATACAATTGTTTGAGGTTTTTTGGAGGAGGTATTTCTATAATAGTCACGACCTCTATTGGGTACACCAAAATTCCTCTTTTAGAAATAATAAAGCCTAATAGCTTTCCTTAGAGAACACAAAATACAAACTTCCTTGGATTGATTCCAACATTATAATATCCGAGATGTTGAAAGATACAATTTAGTATTTCAGAATGTTCTTTCCTATTCTTGTACTTACCTAATACGTTATCAACATAGTCTTCCATAATATAATTCAACATGTCATGGAAGATGACAATCGTTGATCTTTGATAATTCCACCTGCATACTTGAGGTGGAAGGGAATTTGTAGGTAACATAATATACCCCAAGGGGTAGTGAACAAAGTCATATGTTGTTCTTGTTCTAAAAATTTTATTTGTTTTTAACACGAAAATCCATCCATAAGGGATAACATTTCCTAGCCTGTGATTGAATCAACAATCATGTTGAGATTTGGAAGGGGAAAGTCATCCTTTAGACATGCCTTGTTGATGTCCCTAAATTTAAATAATATTCTAATACTAATGGGATACTTCTAAGTAGGTAGGATGCTGTAAATCCATTAAGAGTATTCAATCTCTTGATTTACCAAAAGTGCTACACAAGGATGTGTCTTACAAGTTGTTTTCTTAATAGGCTTTGCAAATTCATGCATAACTAGGTTATGCACCACTATAGAAGGATATATATTATACTTTTCAATATAGGACCACATAAATATATATGATAATTCCAAAATAAGTATGAAAATGATTTTTTCTCTTGGATTGAGAGAGAAACTCTTAATAACTTTAGGCTTATCTTCTATTGTAATGTTTTGATCAATAGTCTCCTCGAGGAACTATTTGGATTCTATTCCATACATGTAGGATCAAGGGGATATTGAAATCTTCCTCTAATAGCATCTCAATGATATTTTAACCCTCAAAATGGTCACTTTATATCTCCATTGTTTTTTTTTTTAAATTCAACTAGTGCCTCGAAGAAATTTTCACTATGGGAGTTGGAATTTTCCTTTTGTTGAGGATTTTTGGAATATATCTTGCCCTCATTTTCATTTTTCTTTGATGACCAGAGAACTCAGCCTCCTCACAAAAATACACATATGCATTAGTTTTATAGAGAATCCCTTTTTTTGGTCGTTGACAGGAATGTCATCATGGAGACCCATAAATTCACCCATTGCCTCATCATTGTAGAAGAAATCAATTTGTATGTTTTGTTGTTGGTCCCATTTTACTAGGGAAGGATGAATAAGATTCAATGTGAGATTGCAAGGGGATACGGTAAATATATACGTGTCGGAAAGATATTCATGGAGGCAAGGTTCTCATGTAGCTACAAAAGGAATTTGTTTCGTTGTCATAACCACAACTATCGTCACATTCCAAAGAGTTAGAATCTAGCTCTAGATGATGGGACCCATATGTTTGAATACACATACCAAGGTTCCTACACACTCTTCTCATCTACGCCACATCCATATCCTTGATAACCGATGTGATACATCATCTTTTTATGTCTCGGTATATTTAGGAGCTTTATATCATGAAGCCAACTCATCATCGAAGATTTGGGATATAAAAGTTCATGTTATTGTTTCATTTTAAAAAAAGCTACCGAGAAGGGAAGATATCGATATTTAAGTGTTCTCAAGACCATTTTTTTATAATTGGGTGTACGTGCGTCTTGGGTGATAGGGGAGATTAAAAACTAAGAGGGTCTATTGGAGGTTGTATTCTCTGCAACCAATAGAAAGGACCTCCGTCTCCCATAAAGTAAAGGGACATATAAAAGTAGAAATTTTTAACGAAATCATAGTGTATTAGGATAAATGCCATATGAGAGCACCTCATAATTAATTTGCAAAACTATTTCAGTTGAAGGAAATTCATATGTAGTGGGGTAATAACCCAATAATGCTCTTTAAGATATAAAGGGTTAGTGGTCCCCAAGAATGGTTATAGTTTGTACTTCATGGTACAGGTTTGATACATTGATGGAAAGTTAAGGCCATGACCTACATGAAATGAGGATTAACACAAGCAATGAGGGAATCAAATTGATTAGTATTTTCGGAAACATCATTGGTGTTTTTATTCAGGTTGAATTTCCTTGATCTCATTTTTTCTCTACTTGTTTATTTTTTGGGAATGGCTCTTTGTAATTTCTTAAATTTTGGTTAGAAATTTTATTTGTTGTAGATGAATCCATTTCAACAACTCTACTATCTATGAGGTCTTAAATGAAGTGTTTCAACCTTAAAATTTTATTTTTAGAATGGCCTTTCACATGATGATATTCACAATATTAATGGTATTTATACCATGATAGTTTTGGGTCATCATTTGGAAAGGGAATAATTTTAGGAACTTAACCATATTCACTACATCTAATTGTTTCAATATATACTACAAAGAATCCATAAGTGGATTAAACCCTCGACATTTAATTTTAGGTGTAGTTGGTCCTTTCAAAAGTTTCAAAGGAGGACTATTCTAGACCACTTACACATATTTTGAATCTATTATGCCATCACCTACAATGTTTTTTTCTTTCTAAAGAATTCATGTTTTCCTATATTTTTGGACTTGTGATTATATTTTTAAAAGGGATTTAATGTCCCTTTAGCTAATAAAGCCTTCTCAATTTTTCTTTTTTCAATATGAACCATTTGAAACTACTCACAAAACAAATTCGAAATGACATAAAATTTTACAGGTGTTATTTTGACACAAAAATACTAACCCTAACCATATTTTTAGGAAATTTGCAAAGTTTTCATCGTTATGGTACTTGACGTTACATAATTCTAACATAGTGATCTCACATTTCATGGTGAATGAAAATTGGTTCATAAAATTTTTGGCCAATTTAGTGAATGCGAAGATATACCCTTTAGGTATATGGAGGAACAATGAAAGTGTTTGACTCCCAAGACTCTATAGGAATAGATTAATAAGGTAATTTTCAGTGTAGGAAAATTCTTAGCAATCCATGAATAATTCTTTTACATGATCACACACGGATTACCCTTACCCCTATATTTTTAAAATTTATGACAATCGAAGCTTGGAGTAAAGGGTGTTCGTAACATCAATCGATTAAAATGATACGGGAATATCTATTCTTATTGGTATTTATTACTATGTATAACATTATTTTCATATAGAATTATGAGGGAATTTTTCATTGAAGACCACTCTTTGTCCAAGATTTTTAACGTGAAGGTGAGGCCGACATGTACACTCAATAATGTTTTGATGTCTCACTCCCAAAATTTTTATTGTAAAGATCATTATACATGACCTTCATCGTCTCATTATACGTAAATCTTCCTAGGCCTTTATGGACTTTTGAAGCAAAGCTTTCTAATTGCTGACTAAGGGCTTTTAATTGTTATTGAAAATTGATCTCATCATTTTGGGGTTCTTCATGTGTTTCACGTGGGTATGGTTGTTCTTTATATTTATTATTCAATCCACCATCATGGTTAATTCAAATGATTGGTGTAAAATAACCACTAATTTTTTAGGAGATGTGTCTTATTAATTTATTTGACCATAAGTGAAGGTATGTCCTAGATTAAATATGTCATCAATGGATCGAAGGGGACATTTTTCTTCTTCTCTATGAACCATGTTTGTAAGGAGAGTATGGTCAAATTTAGGTGGAATTTAAGCCCATAATTCAAAAAACTTGTACCAACACTTGATCTCTATTAGGGAAGTGAATTTTATCCATGTGGGTAGGTTCAAGTTCAAATTTAGCTTGAGGAGAGGTCCCTTCATTCCCACTATGGTCAATGAAGTTTTATTCTTCAAGTAAGGGTTCTAAATTTGTATTGATGAAAGAATTTTATCCTAATATTCTATTTCCCATTCTTTTAAGAAATGGAAAATAAGAAATGCTTCACTAAGGTTTGATAAACGTGTACGTGTACTATATTTAATGTAGGAAAAATTCAAGTAGCGTGATAGTTGTAAATGTTACAAATAATATCACAAAATAAAAAATAATCATAAAGAATCACAAATAATCACAACGAATACTTAAAAATCACAAATAATCCAAAATAATCACAAATAATACTTGATAATCACAAATAATCCTTAAGAATCAAGGTAAAATAAAACAACATAACAATTGTTAATGGCACAAATAATATTCCAAGGAGGTGACCGTGCATGAAAAAGGTCACCAAGGAAAAATAAATCAATTTTCAAACAATGGATCAATCACAAAAGAACCTACTCCCTATGTCTAAATTGTCTCAAAGATTGTTTTGTTCAAGATGACAACACAATTTCAATACTTAAATTGAGTTTGGAATAAACAAGACTTAAGTATTAAAAAGGGGTTGAAGTGATTTCAATTCAAGGTATACTTAAATTATTTTAATACAAACAAATTCCAAGTTTTGAAAATGGAGGTTACAAATGTGAGAAGTGCAACAATACAATTTGGATAATTTAATTAATATTTTAGGAAAAACAAGATTTTAGTATAAAAATGTATTGATATAATATGAGAAGAATAACTACAACACCGTCTAAAATCGAAGGAAATGTTTGAACATAAACAAGCTCTAAGTGTAACAAGGAGTTAGTATTTCACGAGTAGCATAACAATACAATTTGGACACTTATATCAAGTTTTATGAAAACAAGATGTAAGTATCAAAAATGTATTGATATAATGCAAGCATCATTAAAAATCAAGGGGAAATCAATGATAGGAAAACCTAACTATAACGATACATCTCAATGTGGGTATCTAGACAAGGGTAACAAAATAGGAATACATACTAACACACTTTCATTGCTTACTATCATAGTCACACTAAGGATGTAAGTGCATGTAAATGTGGTCGACACGATTTTAGTATCACTTCGTATTTATTACTTTTGAATAGAAATTTCAACAAGAAAATGAGAGAGATAGTACAAGTGGTGATGAGAAATATGTAAGCACAACTTTGGCATAGTTTTTCCATTTTTTAAATAACAAGTTAGAAGCTAGAAACAAATTTATTTGTATGTTTCCGATGAATAAAAATCGTCACCATATTCAATAAACTCTCACCTTATTCTACTAATAAGGCTTTGACAATGAAGAATTTTTTCCTTTTTGAAATATATTTAGAACACTACTAGATAAGGACAAGTTGCCCCAATGCTAAATGGCTACCTAATATTTTTTCTCAACACTCACCAACACTTTTCTAAGAGAGACATGTTTAACTAGATAAATGCTAGATGAATGACCATTACCCCACAATAAAATTAATGAATAGGAAACATATGGACAACTTGAATCATTACTTATGGGTATTTCTATTCAAGTAGGTAGTGGGGCACTTCTCATTTCATCCACCAGTTCCTAATTATGTGGAATTCATCGGGGTTCCTTCAAGAATATTTATTATAAGTTTTATGGATTATGCAAAGATACATCCCATAGTTTACAAAATATGGGTTTTAACCCATATCAGAACCTCTATATACATTATTTGTTTTTTTATCTTTCATTTAAAATCTAGTTGAGCACACCATTGATGATCTACAACACAATTGCGTTAGTATTTGTTTTTATTTGATTCTTCGATAAGCGTATGGTTTTTCACTCAAATTTTTAGTAGTTTTTCATGAAACCCATAATGTTTTGAAAGAGGATCAATGTTGTTTTTTATTCTCAAGATCATCAAAATATGCAAGAGAAGAGCATACACAACATTTGATCCAACTAAATAGAAATGGAAAACTTAAATCAAATGACCATTAAAATTCTTTGTAAAAGATTCATTCCTTTAAACAACAAAAATTATGAAATTTCCAAGTTAATCCCAATGTTAGAAAAGAAACATAAACTTTCTTTTATTTATCAAGATCACCCAAGAGCGAAAGAGAAGAGCATACATAATATTTTATCTAACTCAAGTAAAATATGGAAATAAAAATTCATTATACCATTTAAACATGTTAGAGAATGATTTTAAAAAAGGTAAACATGTCACAAAACTTGTAAAATAACATCAAACATCAAAAATCATAATCTTGAAATTTTTAAATTTTAGCCTGAAAATTAAGACAGAATGTTAGTGCATGAGCAATAATACTAGCACATGAAGGTTAATGTTAGTGCACGAGGGATGATAAAATCCATCAGTCTAAAAAAACACATATAGGATAATTAAAGTGCATAAGGGATAAAGGAAATGAAAAAAGTCTACAAAGAACATAGAATCAACCAAAAAAGGAACAAGGTTCAAGGAAAAGCTATGTGGAGACAGAGGCTAAAAAGACAAATAACAAAAATTCATAGGAAAGCAACACTAGTGCACGGGATCAATGGAAATGAATAAAATATCAATGGAAGGACACAAGATAATAACACTAGTGCACAAGAATCCACGAAATGTGTACAAAATTAACGCTAGTGGATGGGGCATGCATAACTTCAAGAACATGGGAATTTGACCAAAAATAGTTAGAGCTCAATTTTTGATTTATTAGCTTCAATTTTGGTAGCACCTCACCTCCTTCACACTTGTAAGGACTACTCAACACATGAAAACTCAAAAAAACAAGTTAGGAAATAAAATATTTATCAACATGTGTAAAAAAAGGTTAGTAAAAAGAAAAAACTTAACTACAAATGTTTTGAGAAAATGGGCATGATACAAAAGAGTTGTCCACCGGCATTGCACATGTATGCATGTAAAGCGGGATAAGTTAAAAATAGAAACTAATAGTAATTTGTTCCTATAACTAAGCTAATTCAACAATAAACATCATGATAACACTAGAAAGAGAAATTTAATCTAAATGCATCCAACATTAAAACATTAAGTGCAAAGCCATCCCTTTGATATTTGGATGTGCTTTGTGTTTGTAGTTGCTCCTTATGATGAACCTATCTTGATCATGAGAAATAAAAAAATTTATCTCCATGAAGAGGAAATAATCTCACCAAAATGGTTTAATGGCCATGTTTGGATCTTCCTTTACTATTTTTTATGATACGAATGAATGTTATATCCTTGATCTTTTCCAAGTAGAAATTCCCTTGTCATGTGCATATAATAACACTAATGTAAGTGCGGTGTAAGGTTGGTAGAGAAGTAATAGGTTCTTTATATAGCTTTCCAATTTTGGAGAAGACAGAAACCTAGAAAATTTGGGACAAACATAAAGAAGATTTAGAAAGGGATAAGCATGATTAGAAGGAATTAATTATCTATTAGCAACTCACGGGAGTTGGAGAGGATTTAATTAATTAACTACGATTAATTATTACACCAGGATATGATTAAGAAGCCATTTGCATGTGATTTAGAAGATAATTGATAGATTTTGGAGAATTTGAAAGGGATATTTAACCAATAATAATGTTTATTGATTAAATATGATCTTAAAAAGTATTAACTAACAAATAAGTAGATAATAAATTGATTAGAAGAGGATTATAACTAGTGAAGCTTCATTAATTGTAATTTTTAATGAAGAAGAGGATAGTTAATTAACAAAGTTTCATTAATTGAGAAAGATGAAGGGAAATGTTAGATAATTTTCCTTAAATCACTAATTATAACAAAATGACGGGATAGATAACACTCACGTGTAATTTTAGTATTAAAATTGCATAGTCGGATTTAGGTTTCTACACGAAAAAGGAATCTTATTTGGGAAATTTATTTTGAATCACATCACGAATGATGTAAATTAATTATATACCTTACATGGGGTACAAATAACATGAATACAAAAAGATTCTATCCGTAGTGTTCCAAATATACTATCTAAAGAACTCAGATTATGTCCACTCTTGACCTAATAACCTTCTTTTTACTTTTGCTTGATTTATTTAATACATCTAATGAAATATTAACGCCAAAACGAGTAAAGATGATTATATTATAAAATAATTCCTAGGAAAAGGGTTGGTTTACTATTAGGTGTGTAAATGCTCCCGATGACCATCAAGTTATATAAATTGATTGTTATAAGGGAAATGAGCGTAAGTGTAGTGGATCCACTATAGATGAAAGTTAACGAAATAATGAAAATGCATCATATTTTTAAGGGGAATGAAAGAGTAATATGTTATTATTTATAAAAATATTTAGGGTCAACTAATGAAAATAGGATTGTAATAAATATGTAACCATGAAAAAGCTGTTTCAAAACAAATCCTATCTAAGAGTGTATATTGTAGTGGTATCATGTGCTTTGTCATTTTTGGAAATGTGGCTTTGATGTGCATCATGTTTTTTCATATATATATGTGGGTTCATGTTCATAAAGAATTCTCATGTGTTGTGTGTTATCCTAAGTGATCCCATGTGGTGTCATGTATCAAGCAATGTAAGTTCAAAAAAATTATTCCGGTATTTATTTGTTGTATTTGTGTGCCAAAATTGTGGGTGTGACATTTGGTATCAGAGTGGAGGTTCATGCTCTCTAATATTTAGGAAAAATTACAGTTGTGATGATTGTGCATGGTGGTGGATAATATGGGAATATTAATGTGATATGTGTTGTGATGTTACAAATGTTTTAATTTTTATATTGTGAATTCACTTAGTGTGCATGCCACTTAGATTGGTGTTGTTATGATGTTAATGTGGATATGATGATATTAGACACTCTCTTTTTCATGAATTTCACATTTTATGTCTTTGTCATGTTCTCGTGAAAGGAATGTTATTGAGGATTCCAAAGTTTTGGAGTGTTTGATTATCACGTGATACATATGTGTACTAATCTGTTATATGACCATATTGTTTCCTAGTGAATTGTATCATATTGTGATATTGCGATCGTGTTGTGATGTATCATGTAGTGTCACCATGTTGTATTAAATTTTTTTCATGTTGTGATGTTAATCACTATGTTCATCATACATATAATCCATGTGTTATGTGATGGATTCATGTCATGAATAAGGAATATGGTGATTGTATGAACCCTATTGTATTGTACTTGCACTTTGGGGCCATTATTTAGAAACGTGAGGTATTGTAAACCATGAAATTCATGTTGTGTTATACCCTGTAAATATACTATGCATAAGATGTTATGGTTGATGTGCGTAAATCACTATTATGTTAGTAATGTAGCTATGTGTATGTTTTCAACCCTACACTAGCCGTCCCTAAGGAAGAAATCAGTAAAAGGAGTATGTGTTGAGAGAGGAAATTTTTTCCATCAAGAGTTACTCGATTCAAGTATGACATAAGAAGTGGACTCTTACATAGACTAAAAATCTACTTCTATTCATTTCATATGTATGGAACATTACCAAACATGTGCCATGTATATTGTGTTTTAAAAACACCTTAGGATTAATATATGACAACTTGTACCTTTATCTTTCTCCTTATATGGTTTTCATATAGATGACCTATGTCTACACCTGGGTGTACAATTGACCAGTCACTTGCATAGTGTACGAGATAGGAAGTAGAGTCTTACATAGACTGAAAATCCACTTTTTGTTTGGAATGCATGGCATTTACCCAATAGGCATTGTTTAGATTATGTTTCGTGAACACGTTATGCTTAGTAGATGGTGATCTGTACCCATTCCTCTTAGACAATTTTGAGACTATGTTGAAACTTGAGGAGTATGGAGGGATGATTTAGACAGATATTATGAAATTTATCTTATTTGATATTTTATTATATTATATTTCAAGATGACAATCAATATCGAGTTCCACAAACTCGATGCATACCCCCTTTTTGGCCGTAGAAGGCCACGTAATGATTTTGATGTGATATTTATTTATATGTATTTTATCCAGTAAATTTTAATTTTCTTGTATCTTTCATTTCTGGAACTAGTAAATTATTCTATTTTACTTTTCCTTGAGTTATTGTCTCCAAATTTGGGAATTTTATTTGATTATTGCACTAACATGATGATTTTTGAACTAACTATGGCTAATTAGCCATTTATTTTATTTTTATTGAAAGTTGAATTTAAGTTAAAATTCATCCTTGAATTTTAATTTATTTTTTCTCTTAGCCCAAGGCGATTGAATTTGATGCCACTTGGATTTTTTTTTGTGTTACGGTATTCTAGTTATAATTTTGTTACATGTTATATTAGGGACATGGGTTCACCAAGGATTGGTGGTACATATAGTCCCATTTTACTATATGGGGGTACACCCCAAGGAGTTACATATAACTAGTGGGTTATCAAACCACGAGTTATTTTTTCACTTGGGTTAGAATTGTCTAGAATCTATGTGCGAGGGCCATAGGGTGGCCGACTTCTTTGGTGGATTGAGAAGGAAAGTTTTCTTTATTTGATTGTTTGGTAGAGTACATGGAGTTTTTTTCGATGCTTTGGGAGGTATATGGATTTTTTTGTGACGATTTGGGAGGTATATAGAGTTGTTTGTGATGCTTTGGGAGGTATGTAGAGTATTTTGTGATGCTTAGGGAGGTATATGTAGTTGTTTTGTGATTCTTTGGGAGGTATATGGGGTTGATTTGTGATTATTGGTGAGGTATATGGAGTTATATTTTTATGATTTGGTAGGTATATGGAGTTGTTTTGTGATGATTTGGGAGGTATATGGAGTTTTTGTAGATGCTTATGGAGATTGGGAGGTATATGTAATTTTTATTTATGACTCATGAGTTCTCATGTGCATATGATAATGTTTTATGATGTTAAGGTTCACCCTCCTCATTGATGATATGAACTTTTTTTATGGTTTTGAGTTGTGTAAAAATTGTGTATGTGTACCACTAGGAATCCTTATGGTTATAGTATGCTTATGTTATGATTATTATTATGTTGGGCATATGTGTGTGTCAAGTAATATTGTATGTAGACCTTGTATGTTCCTTCCCTTTTTCAGCCAAGGTCTTGTGATGTGATACAATCATTAAAATATGTAGCAATATTTCTTATGGATCATTGGTTTTTTACTTCAGCCTTGTGTGACAATGTGATGTCATATACTATTGGGAACCCACAAACACAAGTAATTAGAAATCCTAAACAGTTAATATTAGGATTTGAAACACTTATTTCACTAAATCGAGACATATTTCAATGAATTGAGACTCCAATATTACAAATATTGGAATAAATACATCTCCATTTTTACGTATATTGGATTCCATTTTTGTCTATATCAGATTCCATTATTACTATAATTAGAATCCAATAGTAGCAATATTTGATTCCAATATTGTCATTATTGGAATTATAGTAGTTCTAATTTCACTATTATCGGATTCCAATAACGCTATTATTGGATTCCAATAGCTCTATTATTGGGTTTCAATTAGGTGAATATTGGATTCAAATAGCATGATTATTGGATTCCAAGTTCACCACTATTTTAATCAAATTTATAAATCCCAATTTTTAGATTATAGTTTCACGAATTTAGGATTTTTTTTTTTATTATTTGAATCCCCCACATAATCCAAATATTCACTATCTTACATAATCCATGTGGCCACTATCTTACACAATCCAAGTGGTGATATATCACATAATCCAAGTGACTGATATATCACATAATCCAAGTGGCCGCTATCTTACATAAGCCAAACAACTAATATCTTAAATACGATAAGAAGCCGTTATCTTACAAAATCCTCATGGATATTATCTTCAATAAGATTGTTGTTAACTTATATGATGAAAGTGAATCTAGGTGAAATCATCCTAGCGGGGTAAAAGTTATATCTTTTTATTGGATAAATTGTACATGCGACTTGATTTTACTTGCGTTATTGGCTACCTTTTATCTAGATTTTTATTATAAAATTTGACAATGTTGACTTTTATTTTTACAGTTCTAGTGGTACTATACTACAGATTGGCTTCTTTCCTATTTGGATTTCAAAAGTTTTATAGCCTAGCGGTCTCTTTGATGTAGTCTATTTTCTTACATGCTCAAATTCAAATATTGACTATAATGGGAGGCCATAAGTTGGTGATCATAATTCAATGTCCAAGAGAGCATAATTTCAATTTTGAAATATCACACTTGGACATGATAGTGATAGCTCATCATAGTCACGAGAGAGTCATGGCCTCGTATATATAAAAATCAGGATTTATCACACGATGAAGTTTGATCCATTACATGATGAAGTGCGATCCCTTTCACATCTAAGTGTGATCCCTCACACGTCGAAGTGTGATCCCTTTCTTGTCTAAGTTTGATGCATTGCACATCAAAGTGTTATCCCTCGCATATGATGACCTATGATACCCGCATGATAAAGTGCAAGCATTTCAAGATGAAGTGAGAGCATTCGCAATTGGAATAATGGGAATATGGAATAGATTTACATGGAATAAATCCTATCAAATTTATTATAACCACTATTGTAATCCAATTTATAAATCCCAATTTTTTTATTTTAGTTTCACTATTTTAGGATTTCTATTTTGTTATTATTTGAATCCCCGCATAAGCCAAGTAGTTTTTATCTTACATAGGCTTCGTGGCCACTATCTTTAATAAGCCTAGCAGTTGCTAACTTACATGATGAAAGTGCATGCTAGGTGAAATCATCCTAGAAGGGTCAAAGTTACATATGCCTTGTAGCCACTAAGTTACATAAGCCTTATAACCTCTAAGTTACATAATACCATGATAAGCCTAGTGGATGCTAATTTACACAAGAGTAGATTCATCGAGGTGAAATAATCCTAGTGGCTAGAAATTTGCACCACCCTAGCAGTACAAAGTTTCATAAGACTACCAACCGCTAAGCTACATAAAACTAGTGGCTACTAAGCTACATAAGCCTAGGCGCTAGAAAGTTACATCATCCCAAGGGTTAAATTTTGCGTCCAATTATGTCTATTAAGAAATTTTTAGATGACGGTAAATTTACAATATTTCTCTTTAAAAAATACAAATCAGTAGTTATTGAAATTATTGAAATTTATATTTATTTAATATTTTATGTATATTATATATTGATATAATTTTATATAAATATATATAAAAAATACCGTGATATTGTAAATATGCAAGTTGTGTGTTATAAATTCAACTACTTTTATGTTTTTCCATTCAGATTATAAAGAAGAGCAAATATTTAAGAATTACATTAAACAAGTTGTTTTAAAGAAATTGACTTGAAAATTTACTTCCATAGGAAATCAATCCTTCAAGAAAATTGCATAAGCATTGATCCCTCGAAACGGTATTAATTATTGTTCTTGAATTTGTACAAGGTATTGCTAGATAGCTTCATGACCCCGATTTGGTATTTTAATTTGAATTCCTTTCAAAGTTATGCTTGGAACCTATTCCAAAATGACGGTTGTCTATATCAATATCTGATGTGTCCCTTGATTTTTTCCACCATTTCTTTTTAACAAGCATTCCTCGTACCTTTATTTTTCTGTATTTCCTTTTATGTGGGTTCCCACTAGTGTACCCTTATCTTTTGAGTGTTTGTGTGAACATCCTGTATTAGTTTTAGTTCTGCCTTTCCCATCCATATAGGTACATTATCATCAGTCGGTCTTACTAGTATCATCTTCCCAACATTCACATCCACTACTAGGTTGAATTCATCTTAAGGTCTATCACAAATAGATCCAACATATATATCCTTATTTGAAAGGACATTTTGATAATAATAACTATCCATGTTAAGACATGGTACACCCACTATTTGATCATACATTACGCTATCCTGAATTTTTTTGGCAAAAACAATCTCTTCTCATCATGTTACAATTGACAAATGGATTCTCTAGGGCATGTAGAACATTTTTCCAATATGCAATATTTGGAACATAATATGCGTCTCCTCCATTTTTGAACTCTTTTACAAGTTTTTGATGTATACAATTCCTGTCTTCATGTCTTCCGTATCTTTGGGTTTTTTGAAGGGTTCCAATTGAGGATCACCTTCAAGTAAGAAAGGTTTCCCATCCATTGTTTTCTAGATCTCAATTGAGTGTGACCAGACGGACTCCAAGATTGATTGTTTTGAACTCCATGATGGGCTTGTTGTCTTTGACATAGAATTTAAACATCTTTTATTTTCCTATATCCACAATCTTGTGGTTAACATATAACAAGTTTGGTTCCACAAAGGGCCTAAATTCATGGACTTCCTCAATAAGATACGAAGTGAATGTGTTGGAATCCTCCTGGAATGTTCTATAAGTGTTCATGATTTATGGTAAATAGAAAGTATCGAATTTGAAAAATGTTGTGGATAATCGATCGAATGTCCCATTTATGTCTTCATGCGTGTGACCCACTAGAAGGAAACTCACATACATTGTGTTGAAAACCCTTCTAGTTATTAGCATGGATGCAAACGTAAACAATCTGAGATTTTTTTATCACTTACAACATTATCTAATTACAAATAGAGAGTTGGTGGTTTTTTTATAAATGAACATGAACTTCTTACAGTATTAGTTGTATGAGCACCCTCATTTTTCTGCTTGTATTCCTTACACTTTTCATATGCATAATTTTTCAAGAGTGCATCATGTAATGGGTGTTTTGATGTCCCACTACTATATAAAAAATAACCATATTGATCTGTAAGTGGTTCTTCTAGCTTTTGGATAAATAGTGTCAATGATGTTATTGTGAAGTGTACTCCTCAATCAACACAATGGAGACTAAATTTCCCGAAACCCCACATTTCATGCCCATGTGTTAGCATATCAGTCAAGGTGATGGGGACATAACTAGAATTGATTATTGATTTTTCTTTTTTACCTATCCTTGGTATTACAATTTTCATCTTGTCCATTTTTTCATGCACAATGCTCAAATAGCTATTAGGATTTTTTGATTACACTCTATGTGCATAGTAATTTGCATGATAAATTTGAATGTAATCACTATGGAATTTTGGGAATTGATTATTTGTTCCCTTTGTTTCTTGACATGAGGTTGCTCCATTGTTGTTCTTAACATCTATGTGATTGAAACATGGGAGAAATGATCTTGCCATATTTTGCTAAGATTTTAACTGTGATGTTTTAGGAAGTACCAACAGTGAAATTCCCTCATTACACTTTTGTAGTATGTAAGAAAAACTATAACATGCGAAAAGATTTTCATTGTTACTTTAGTACCATATTGTCCCACTGAACAAGACATGTTTGGGGATATATAAAAATTCTTTCCCACCATTTTGGATATCAATGCAATAGTTACAAGAGTGTTTGGCATTTATTTTTGTTTTCTTGTATTTACATTTACTTCCATCCTCTCACCATTAATCCAACATTTTTCTATCTATAATAGGTTATTTTCACAATTCCATGACATTTTTACCATGCCTTCGACATACATCACTTCCACATAAATTCGATTTATCTAACCGATGTTTTGAAGTTTTACCTTCATCCCAAATAATAGCATTTGCGGTGAATGTATTAAGTATAAAGTTTTTGATGTCAAGTTCATTCATATCTAGAGTTAAATTCCAAATGTGATTGAAAGCACTTAGAGATAGACTTGAGAGACATCCTCACTTACAGCAATATTTTTCCTAAACTTGAGACAAAAATTCTTCTCCTGAATTTTCATCATTTTCCATTGCCTTTTATGTAATAGATGGATTATAATTTACCTTTTGGAATTTGTAGGCATTTTACGGTCATTTTATCAAGTTTTCATTATTACTACATATGGAGGATTCATATGAATTTGGGTATACGAGTTGAGACAATGTATCTTCAAATGCACTCCACATATCCACCAAATAATCTTCTAGAATTTCGTTTAGCCTTTCTTCCATGATGGAACAATCTTGATGGGCCAACTGGATGAAAGTACATTGCATGAGAGATCCTTTTGATATGGATAAACCATTGAAAAAATACGTAATTAATTTTCCAACATGTTCCCTAAATATATTGATATTTATTTTTTAAAAGTGCACAATGTCTACTTCACAAGTATTTGTAATTATTTCTTCTGCAACAAATTTGTGTTCTTTTTAAGAAAAACATATGAAATTGGCATTAATCCCCTTGAACTTCAAATTGGAGTTATTATTTGATGGGGTTGTTGTTTCTTGGATTTTATAATTTCCATTCACATGAAGTGAACTTCTTGTTTCGAGATAAATTAAGTTTTTGATTGGCCACGTAAATTCATTGTTGCATTGTAGACTTAGAAATAATTTCATGTAGTTATAATAGTCTCGAAAAAAAAACAAAGTGTGTGGGTTGCAACACCACTCCACGAAATCACATGTTTTTCTTGTACCAAGGATATAAACCATCCATCTACATCACCTTCTTTGTGAGGACACTTATGTTTTAGCACCACATAGATTGTATAAAATTTATCCATGTCTTTAGGATTTGTGAAACAATGGCTATCACTAGTAGAATTCAAACCCTCATCCTCATTAAATTTATCTTTTGAGTCGGTGCTTATAATTTTTTTAATTCGTCACCCACCACATGTGAAAATTTTTAAATCATATTCTTAATAATTTCCTTCATTTCCCATGTGATAAAGTATCCCTTGTTTTCAATTTATGCCATAGTTTTACAATCATCAATTCTATATGGCGTTGTCGATCTACCATTGAATAAAATACTTATTATGATAACAAATAAGCTATACCCAAGATCTCTACAATGGAGTGTATCTTTGGATGGATAAGTTAGTCCCTTTCGTAACATTCACACCTTTGGATAGTAAATACACATGTGCTAATTCTTAAAAAATAGTGTTCATTTTAAATCGTATCAACAAATAAAAAGAGAAAATTAGTGAAATGAAAAATTAAATATTTAAAATTAGTGTGGAGAATTGCAATCAAAATGAGAAAACAAGAAAATACATCTTTTATGAACATCTTTAAAACCTCATTTAATAAAAATATTTAAACATAAAAGAAATTGTTTTACACCCTTTTGATCCCACTCCCTATGCATAATTTTATTCATAAACCACGTAGTGTAGGGTAAAGATTAAGATTTTTATAGTGCACACATTTTCTTTTGTGTATTTAAATTTTGTTGAAATATTATTTCTAAGGGATTAAAAATAGGTACTTTTTACTATAAATAAAATTAATATTGGTCGTTTCTTGTGAATGAAATTAGCTTTTCAAGTCATTTGATGTGTCACCTTTTTATTGGTTTCTTTGTACAAGTTACTTGATTTTAATCGTCTGATTGACTACCTTTTTAATAAATTATTAGTATACAAGTTATAAATGTTGACTTTGATTTTTACAACTAGAGGTACCATACTACACATTACCACTCACAGTCGTTGGCTTATTTCCCATATGGCTTTCAATAGTTGTATAGCCTAGTAGCTGATGTGACGTAATTATTTTTACAAGCTAAAATTCAAATATTGACTTGAATAGGAGGCTAGAATTTGGTGATCATACTTTAATATGTGAGCGTGCACAATTCCAAGTTTGAAAACTCATACTTGGATGTGACAGTGATAGCTAATCGTAAAGTGAGAGATTTGTGGCCTCGTACATCCACCAAGTTTGATTCCTCAAATGACGAAGTCGAGATCCCTCACACGTCAAAGATTGATTCCTTCTATCTTGAAGTGAGAACCCTAGCATGTCGAAGTGTGATCCCTTGCACTTGGCCTTATTTTTAGGGCCATTAATATTATGTCAAAGTAAATCATTCATGTATTTAATTCTCTAATTGTATAGCTATGCTTATTTTATGGTATAGAGTTCAAGTTTTAGTCTTTATTTGATTAACAATGGTGGTATATGCTTTGATTCAATTATGTGTATTAATTGTTTCTAATATTTTTATATCCTACATAATATTTTAACAATATAAGTTTATTTTTAATAATTTAGACTTTATTTGATTAATGATGGTGGTATATGCTTTGTTTCAATTATGTGTATTTAATTGTTTCTAATATTTTTATATCTTTGTTTTTAATAATTATATATAATATTGAGTAGAAGTAACACATGCTACATAGTTTTTTATTAATAATTCTCAATACTAAGGACATAATTTCAATTAAATTTTTAGATTAAGTCTCAAACAATGTTGAATTGTAGTTTTCATACCTTAAAAATTATGTCATAAACATGTTACCTTAATTTTAGGTCACGTTACGGTGTGTAAAATTTTATCCATAATCTTCATAGTGTGGGGACAGATTAAGATTTTTATAATACGATAAAAATTACACTTTTTGTAAGGTCAAATGTTAGATAATTAATATTGCTCTTCCATAAAAATTAAATGGCCATTAAACCATGTAATGTAAAATACACCACATGAAAGTATGTTTTTATTTTTTTGTACTACATTTAATATTAAGTGGTACAATATTAAATTTTAATCCATGAAACTTTGCTAAAATCTGTATTTAAATAAATAAAATGGAAAACTATAATTTTTAAAATGGGGAAGAACAGAGTTACATAAAATTAAAAGAGGTAAAGAATTGTTATTTTATTTTAAAGAATTCATTTTATACACCCATTTCACGGTGATTATAAATATTGCATTTTTAATATGTAATTAAAAATTTTCAATGGTTCTCCACATGTTTTGATTTCTGTGATTTTAGGGATTTGTATGACCCCTTGTATATTTATTTTTAGAAAATGGAAAATGAAATTAAGTTTAGATAAAAGATGGATTATGTAAATTGTTTCATTTGTGATTGTTTATAGTAACTTATAAATTTACGAGGACATGTAAATATGAAAATTTTCCTTATTTTCACATTTAAATCACAAATTTTCAAATAAATTCCAAGAAACTATGCGAGAAAATATGGTATTTTCAACAGATCTAAGAAAACTCCGTGTAAAGAAATTCTTTGTGCAAAATGTAGGTGGAAATAGTGTCTCAAGTTTGTAAGAGAATACAAGTGCACATAGAAATTGGGTCCTTACATTTCACATTCACAAATAAATATGAATTCTCCATATATTGTTTATGATTAAAAATTAGAAGAAATATATTAAAAAAACCATGCATATTAAAGAGATAGAAATAAAGAGGATCTTATGAAAGAATACAAAGGAGAGTTCTTGTCACAATCTGATGTGAAAACATTTATTTCAAAATATGAAGAGGTGTATTAACTTTAATATCATGAATATATTGGAAAAAAACATTGGGATAATATAGAAGATGATTTGAATGAAATTTGTGGACTAACATTCACTAGAAATTAATGCAAATACAAGATGAATGGGTTGAAGAAAACCCTCAAGAAGGAGAAAAAATTGGAAAACACAACATTGCCAACACAATCAACATGGAATTTCTATGAACATATAGATCGCATTACACAAAAACATGCAAGGTTATTGGTTTTAATGGAAAAGAGATGGATAATACAACCAATTCTACTTCTCAAAAAGAAAGAGAGGGAAATTAACAATCTCTTCTATAAACATTGAAAATTTGGAAGGAGAAACAATAGAAACTAGTTTGAATAAAAATGGAATCTAGAGAAAATATGTGAAGATAAAAGAAAATCTTATGGATATTTGAAACAAGTAATAAAAATAGTGTGTATCTATTGTGTCGGACATTGAAAGAAACTAGGCGAGGAAGGCTTCAACAGGAGCATGAAAGAATGGATTAAGAGAGAAATATAATGGAGAAAATATTGGACGTATAACTTCAAGTCTCAATTCATTTTACCCAGTTAAGTTACATTTTTTTAAAGCTAAGTAATACAAGATTGCATCATTCCTTCCATCTTTAAAGAAAAATATCATGCATTGAAGTTAGCTAAAACTTCTCTTTTTGCATTCTTTCTTTTTATTTCATAACAATACCAATGATTAGAATCATGGGTGCCACCAAGATCATTGACACACACATACAAAGATATTTTTTTGTAACTAAATCATTTTAAAACGATGTTGGTAAACATGTATATGTTTGTTGAGGAAAATATGATAATTCAATATGTGAGACATCAATTAAAGTACATATTACTAGTTGTATAGTCAAAGTATATAATATTTATATACTTTCTATGTAATTTAAAGAAGATAATATTGCCAATGATCATGGTGTTCTTTCATTGATATTTTTATAATTTTTAATTAATGGCAGCACATGAAACACTCTTTATTATTTTGCCATTCGCTTTTCTTTCTTTTCAATTGAGTTTGTTTGATTTTTAGTCAGTACAGTATGGTCTTTACGGGATACCCTTTTATGACTTTGCACATGGAGAGAATGGAATTGGCCTTTGCTTCATCCACCTCTTGCAAGCGGCTTCAAGAAGTGTTCCACTAAGGTTTTGGGCTAGACGCCAATGCTATAGAGCATGTGTTGGGTAATTCTTACATACAATATACTAGCGGGGAAAAAGTTAACAATTGAACCATATGATAATTCCATATGTTAGACATCAATTGAACCACATATCATTTATAGCATAGGTAAAGTATGGAATACTTCTATACTCACTATGTAATTTTAAGATGATAAAATTGACATTAAGCATGTTTTTATTTTGATTAAATTGTTGTTGATATTGATAATTTTTGCGTTTTCCATAAATGGTCAATATATTGGTTCTGCTAAAATTAATTTGCAATTAATGAAAAAATAAAGTTCGTGTGATATTCTAAATATATGAGTCATTCTATAGCCATTAGTTATCCATTAAATATAAATCAAATTAACGGTAGCCACATGTATTTTTAATTAGTAAACCAAAGTAAGTGGTGGTTGGAAATGTCTGTTCTATATTAATTATAGATTATAATTAATTAGTATATTTCAAGGACACTTAAATTTGTGAATCTTAGTGTGAAAACATTTAAGTTCGGGAAAAACTCCGTAAGCGTAATAATTCATTGGAAAATTAGATCACGATTCGATTGGCAAAATTTTGAGCATGGTTTATTTTTGTGAAGGCATTAAAAATCGGTATGCATTATCACCTTTTCTCCTTCCAATTTTTTAAATTCTATGTATGCGAGAATATTATGTAACCTTTTGAGCGAAAGCATAATTTCTCTTCTTCTAATATTCAAATTGTTATATTCTTTAACACTCTTTGAAAAACACTTCTCAACTGATAGGGTTTGACATCACTTGTTTATTATTTTTAATGATCTATAAATGATTTTATAAATATGTGCACCAGCTTGAGTAATGTAAAACATGTTATGGGTATTTTTGCAAGAGGACTAAGAAATGATTCGTAAAATACCTGAGATGGACATCAATGATTACTGGAAGTGAACAAAATGGGTGTTGCTGAAAAGGTTGAGGAAAATAGATTTTTCTTAGTTAGGGTTGTTAATCATTTAGGGATTTTGGACAGATTAATGACGGCCGGTTTTTATAGAATTTCATTTTAAATTAAATTTTTATAATAGAATAATTATAGTGACTTCAATGCAGATGAAATAGTAATAGTAACACAAATAATTGTTTGCTTGTTTATAGGAATTCATAGATTAAAATTACAGAGAGCCTTGGTTTTTAGTTAAATTAACTAATGATATATCAATCGTAATAGTTATAAGATGTCATTACTTTTATTTATTAATTTGATAACAATAATATGGAAATAGGGAGATGTGATATCATGAAAAATTATGAGGTTTAATAACAATGGATATTATACTTAGGGTTCAGAGTTTGTATTTTCATACTAACACTACAAAGAATGTGTTCATTATATTTATTAAAATTATACCATGGCCTTTAAGACTTAATTTACTAACTAATTATAGATCACCATCTCTTTTGAGATTTCATTTTTAATTAAAATGTGGAATTTTTATCATCCTTTAAATAAATTATAGTAAATAGGAAGAGAAATAGTTAAGGCTTGATCCCTAAAGAGGGTATCTAGTGTAGGACTTGGCACAAACAAATTTGTGGAACAAAGTAATGAAAATTAAGTAATATGTGACCCCTAAATAAAACAATTAATTCAACTCTTTTTTCAGTTTAATAATAGATGTATAATGAATGATACCTTGCGAAGATTACGTTCAAAATATTTTTTTGATGCTGATCATAATGACCACTAAGCTTGTAAATATTTTTTTGTGGTTGACCTTAGAGACCACTAGGAACAAAATTTCATATGTGTTGACTAATCATTGTGATATTTAATGACCTGGGAGATTATACAATTATAATTAATTAAAGAGACGTCCATTGAATGGTGTTTTGATAACACTAAGTTCAAAATATTTTATCCAGATGGATGTTATTGACCACTAAGATTTATATAGTTTCTTGTTAATGCATTAGTAGTTTTCCTATTAATGATGCCTAACGACGCTAAGCTATAGGTATATCCTTGGTCTGATCGTAGTAATATAAATGATAAAAGAACATATTTATTTATTAATGATTCATTTACATAGTTAATCTCAAAAAAATATGTTGTGTCTAACTTTAGTGACCTCTAGGATAAGAAATACTTATTTATGTACCCCTCAGTAGTGATCGGATTTAATTTTTTTCATTGCAATAATTGTTGTTCTTTGAAATAAGCCTAGATACACATAAGGTTTTAATAGGTATTTATGGTGAACATGATTGTTAAGATCAACACTACCTATATATTGACCCCCACCAATTCAAAGAATGTAGAAAATTTTCTCATTATAATAATAGTTTTCCTATGAATAAAATCTTAGACACGACCAATAATTAAATATTTCATTGTTGATCAACTTAGCGACCACTAGGATCTGAACTATGTAAGATTTGAAGCCTCAAGAGTTCTTATATTGATAGAAATTGCTCATTGCATTAATATTTTTTACTATAATTACACCTAGAGAACACCATGTTTAAAAATGTATATCTTGACCCCTTAGTGGTGTTTGTACAATAGTGCTTTGGTCATTCCATTAATAGTATGTTTGTGAATGATGTCTAGCAACGAGACGTATTCATGATCTGCAATGAACTAATCAGACATAAGTAAATGTTGATCCCTTATATATACATGTATTACAAAAAAAATTTTAAGTCAATGATAGATGTCCATTGAATGGTGTTTTTCTAACCCTAATCTCTAAATATTTTTTCGAGGTGGATGTTATTGACCGTTAAGCTTTGTATATTTTCTTGTTAATGCATTAGTATTTTTCCTGTTAATGATGCCTAACAACCACTAAGCTATAGGTATATTGTTGTGGTTGATCATAGTAATAACTACGATAAGAAGTACGTATTTATTTTTTAATGATTCTTATAAACCATTAAGCTCTAAAAATATGTTGTGGCTAACCCTAGTGATCACTAGGATCAGAAATACTTGTGTCTATACCCCTCAATAGTAGTGCAAGGATTGGCATTATATTTCTCATTGCAATAATAGTTGGGATTTGAAATAAGCCTAGATATGAAAAATATCTAAATAATTCATTGTGGAATAACATAGGAACCATTAAGATCCAAAAAAACATATATTCCTATAATAGTTTTCTGGTGGATAATACATAGATACAACCAATCTCTAAATATTTTGTTGTGGCTGAACGTAAGTCTTGAAGCCTCAATATTTCTTCTATTGACACACTTAGATCAGACTTAGATCTACACAATGTGGATGGTTGTCATACAATGGATAATCCTTCCAAAATATGTTGCATGTGAATTGTCAAGAACAATTTTGCATAGTTTCTGAACTTAGTGATCCACAGTTGAATAGATAGTGATTACAATGGAAAATGTTAATGATAGGATCCTAGTGGCTGCTAAGCTAGACTAGTAATGGAGCTTAGTGGTCACTAATAATTTTATTTGATACAAAGAGAAATTCTTGATCCCTCTCGATGGAAATTAGTGCAACAATTGGATCCACTAGGTAACGTGTGGCTAACTTGATACAATTATAGTCAATTACAATCATTCTAAAGATGTATATCGCGTGATTTCTATGACAAGAGGTAATGAAAGTATCTCTCTTTTTAAATTAAGAACTGGAAAATCCTAGTGGTATTTAAGTCATTCCTTTCAATTAGTAATGGAGTTTCTTGGCTGTGAAGAATTTTCTTTGATATGAATGGATGTGAATTATGGCATACTCTAATGCTTGATTTCAAATAAAACTAGTTAGGTATTTTGGGGTCCTATGTTATTCTTTGCAAAATGTGTTATGGGACAACTAAACATTTTTGTTTAACAAATTTTTTCTTAGCGACCGCTGGACCCATTATTGTGTTTTTTTTCTCACACACTCTTTTCAAAATTCAAAAAATTAAATATTAATGGCCTTTACACTATTCCATTCAATTAGTGTTAATTACCAATAAGTAATGTTAAAACTATCCATTCATATGTCAACTTAAATCTGCACTTTCGCTAACATTTATGTTTTAAAATGTTCATTTCATGTTATCTACGCAATGTGTATGGTTGTCAGAAAATGGATAATCCTTCCAAAATATGTTATGTGTTAAATTTCATGAATAATTTTACATAGTTTTTGAGCTTAACGATCACTAGGATCTGAACTACGTAAGTCTTGAAGCCTCAAGAGTGCTTGTATTGACATACTTAGATCTTTTCATTAATATTTTTACTATTGTGATGCTTAGCGAATAAAAACGATAAAAATACGTATATATTGAACAATCAATGGTGTATGTAAACTCGTGATTTACTCATTAAATTAATAGCAATTTTTTAATAATGCCTAACAACTGATAAGATTTGAATATTTAGTAATTACTGACTCTGGCGACCACTACGATCAACACTTCTTTCATTTATTTGGAAATTATTTTCTAATCTTACCTAATATTCGTTATAAGGGACATATGAATGTTTCTGTAAAATAAATTTCATCATTTGTCTCAGAATTTTTTTTTGTTAATGATGTATGCAATGTTCATGGCCCTTAAATTTTTCAACATGGCGAGAGAGTGGGCAATGGCGATGGTAGATACTTTTTATATTCCAATGACAAAAAAAAGTAATAAGAGATACTGTGTTCGATCCAACAACCTTAGATGATGAATTTTAGCATTACTCAGCTCTATATTCGTAATTCAGAATGAAAGTGTTGATGTTGATGTCGTAGACATAATGGGTATACCGAAAGAGAAATATCTATGGTTTCGAGATGTAAGGGCGATAAAATATCTGGACTCCATTTAATTTCTACTAAACTAGAGGTTCTTCCATTTCCATATTTGTTCACTTCCTATCTATTTCATGCCAAGTCTAAGGATTTGTCATTATTTTCTAAATCAGGGAAAAAGAGAATAGGTTTGTTTGTTGGGAATGCATACAAAAGTTATTATAAACTTCTAGAGATGGACTACTTGTACAACTCTAGACACAGTCGAGTCCTGGATGGCCAAAAGGAGAGTAAGATATGTTTTAAAGAGTTGTGAATTTGATCATATGGATAACATAGATGATTCTAAACTACCATAAATCCTTATTAAAATGTTTACACCAGGATCCCGCATTGGTATGGAACTCATGAATATGCTATATAGAAATCAATCAATCTATAAGGTGGATGTTTCTTGGATCCTGTTACTTTATTTTATTATTGATGAAGAAAATATTTCCTCCTTAGGTCAATTTCTCTATTCAATTTAGTGACATAAATAAATAATTTCATCGACCATGGGAAAACATTTTACATGGCTTCCTATCTTCTCGATGTTATCATTGGTGTTCTCAATTGTCCTAATTTCTATCAATTCTAGTCTCCTTCGAGCCCTTTGAGGGTAAATGAGCAATATTTATACTTGTATGCCCATCATTTAGATCACATATTCAAGATATATGCACTTATTTGTATCCTTCTCTCTACTAATAATTACATGAAATGGTGCCACTGAGAATATATGATGCCATCCTCACTTCTATAAGGAATATGGGAGCCATATTCTTCTATCCAGAATATACAGTTATCATGATCGAGGGATCCTTAGACCTACTTTTCAATCATCATATTATTTTATAGACAAATTGGCACTACAAGAGTTTACATATCGTGAGATTTTACTGAGTTATTTCTTTAAAGTGTAAGGAGAAGAATCTTAAAACGCATCCCTCCTTCCTAGTCTTTTTGGATGAATAATGTTTAATAAGTTGTCCTATTTGAAGGATTCCTTGGCTCATAGAAATTCATTTCATCTCCCCAAACACTTTGTAGGTAATATGATAGAAGGAATAGGGTTTCCCGAAACCATAAATCCATTAAAGGAGAGTTGAATATACATAAGTATGATCATGCACATGATGATAATGAATGGTATGGATTAATCAAACAAAAGATAGCCTCATTCATCAAAATATGAAGGTTTGGGGGGTCGGTTCTACCTGCGAGAGAAATTATTAAAAAGGAGGCTATGAAGAAAGTAATATTTGTATTCAGAACATTCACAAAAACCTGTGATCCCTTATCTCCACCAAATGAATCTCGATATGAGTTTTGAGAAGTATTTTCCAAACCAAATAAAGCTCCAAATTTGGTCGCATATGCCTTAAATTCATCAAGTAAAGAAGAGGATACTACAAAAACTAAAATTCAGCCAACGAAGAAGGACCAGTATAAACCTCTCAATCTTCTCCCTCCACTTCACAACAAATGAGAAATTATTGGGCAGATTAATTCATACTTGCCTACAAAGGACATCCAGATTGGTGACACAAGAAGATCCCTTAGTGAACATTGAATTCAATCCAAGGATAAGAACCTTGAAAAGGGTAACCAAAAATAAGATGTCAACACAACAAGCCATCGTTTGGCATGAAACTTCATAAGAAATCTTCACTCTTACAAAGAAAAGGAAAGCCAAAGGATCCCATGTGGTGCAATATGAGAATGATTTGGAATAATTTATAAGGGCCACAATATAATTAACCGTAGAAGTAGTGAGGGGAGTACATGTCAAAAATATAGAGCTTAAAACTTAGTTAAAGGCCACAGTTCCTCGACACATTTTTGATGTAGAAGAGGCATTGCATGGCTTGTACAATAATATAAATAATTGCATCTATGTAAAGAAGGAGGTAGAAGAGGGCTTGGAAAAATGAAAAACTCATTATAGGAGTGGCATCATTATAGAAAACATTAACACATATGGGGCAGGTCATTGAAAAAGGCATTTGTAAAGACCCTACAATTATGACCATGGACGATATTGGTATATGTCAGACATATGCTAATTATACAAAGAAAAGACTAAGGGAATGGAATGAACAGGAAAGAAAAATTTCTTTTGCCAGTTTGATGACATTATTTCTAGAGGAAATCATGTTTTCATAGAAGCTTCGGTCATGGAAATATTTAAAGGAAACCATGCATTGGTTTCTGATGAAGATTTTGTGACATCCCTTCAAAAATTCATGGTTAATTTTCAAAGGAGAATAGCTAATTTGAGGTGAATCGAAGGATAAAATTCACATGTCATTGAGATTGTTTCCAAAACAAGGGAAAAAATACAAAAAATAGACTCTAAAGGAAATTTCTAAAAAATCATATGGTAGTCAAAAGGATTTGCTTGACAAGTTTGTTGTGTTATATAGAAGCACGATTCTAGATATGGATAAGATAAAAGATATTCTCATATTTGCAAAAAATATTTTGAGGATGCATGAAAATGAGATGATAAAATAGGTCCCGAATGACGAGGGAAGAAAACCCATGAATTGATTGTACCCATGGTTTTGGTTCATCAATGACCCATAGTTAAGGAAGCAACCTATGTCATCCATCTTGGATCAACATAATGCCATAGTTAAGGAAGAACCACAATGAATCATAAATTTTAGTATGTGAGATAGGTGAGAAAGCATTATGATATGTATGACATGTTAATAGATGAATATTTATAATTGATACAATGATCATGTATATATTCCAAATGCTATACTTATCTAAACATGCATTTGTTGTTTTGATAAATGTTTGAGACAAATGCTCCAAATCTGTTATCGTTGTGGCATAAACTACAAATAATATGGTGCTACAATACCTAGCGACAACATATCTTCAAATAATATGTTGCAAAATAAGCTTGTGGATGCCAAGCTTAAAATGTCACTCTTTGTCTTGTTAAATGTTTGAGACACCTAAGAACGAAATATTCTATTGTGGAAGCACCTAGATGTCATGTAGCTCAAAACTCCATCCACCTAGAATCTTAATGTAATGTGTTTAATCCTTTTGAACACTATGCTCCAAATTATGCATTAAATACTAACAAATGTTAAGCGTAACTTTTTACGTTGAGGAAGTATGTAGAGGCCACTAATTTCATACTACCTTAATTAAATGAGTGAAATCCTAGCGACCACTAAGATCCAAATAATATTTTTCCACAATACCTAGCGGACTCTAATTTTGAAATATCTTACTATATTTTGTTAAATCCTAGTGGTCGTTATGTTCCAAATATTATGATGCGGCAATGTCTTAGCAGTGTATCACTTCATGATATCCATTGTTGGGAACCGAATGCTAAGTTTAGAAAATGTTTTCACACCATAACCCAATGACCATTAAGATTGTAATAATTGACATGTTTTTACTTGAATCCTTGTGAAATAATATCTTCAAATAATATGTTACAACATAAGATAGTAGATGTCAAGCTAAAAATTTCATACTTCTTGTTAAATTCTCAAGACATCCAAGCTCAAAATATTCTATTCTGGAAGAAACTAGATGCCATGTAGCTCAAAATTGTTAATTTTATGTTTACGCATAATGCGGAAAACTTGAAAACATTATGAGTATGCATATTCTAGTGGATGCTAGCCTCCTATAATATTATGTTAATGTGTTAAATTCTTGTGACCTCTATGACCCAAATCTTATGTGTTAAATCCTAACGAATGCAAAGCTTAAATTATTACATCATTGTAAAGGCTAGCGGTCACTCATCTCAAATCAATTTCATTTAAAATGATAAATCCTGTAGAAATATTTTTTAAAATATTATGTTATTGCAGTACGTAGAGGAAAATAATATCATACTACTTTAATTTAATTTGTGAAATCCTAGTGACCGCTAAGGTACAAATAATATGTTGCGACAATACCTAACGAATGCTAGACTTCCAATATCTTTATTTATTTTTTAAAATCCTAGCATCCTCTAAGCTCCAAATAATATGTTTTGTAGTGTGCTAACAACCTATAATGTCATGATATCCATTGTTGAGTATCGATCCCTAATCATAGAAAATGTTATTGAGGCATAACCCAATGACCACTAATCTTGCAATATCTTGACATGTTTTTAGTTGAATCCTAGCAACAAAATATCTTCAAATAATATGTTGTAACATAAGATAGTATACGCCAAGCTAAAAATTTCATACTTTATCTTGTTAAATGCTTGAGACATACATCTCGAAATATTATATTGTGGAACAACTAGATGCCATGTAGCTCAAAATTTGTTAATTTTATTTGTTAAAGCATACCACACACACAACTTGTAAACATTATGAGTATGCATATTCTAGTAGATGCTAGCCTCCTGAAATCTTAATTTAATGTGTTAAATTCTTGTGACCGCCATGCCCTAAATATTATGTTTTAAATCCTTAACGAATGCTAAGCTTAAATTATTACATCATTATAAAGGCTAGCAATCACTTCAGATCAAATCAATTTCATCTAAAATGTTAAATCCTATAGAAATATTTTTAAAAATATTATGTTGTTCTAATACGTAGAGGTTGCTAATTTCATACTACCTTAATTTAATTTGTGAAATCCTAGTGATTGCTAAGGTACAAATAAAATGTTGGAAATGCCTAGCGGATGGTAGACTCATAATACCTTTCTTTATTTTGTTAAATCCTAGCAACCACTATGTTCCAAATAATATGTTGTGGTAGTGTCTTTACGGCATATAACTTCATGATATCCATTGTTGAGTACCGATCCCTAAGCTCAGAAAATGTTTTGAGGCATAACCTAATGATCGCTAAGCTTGTAATATATGACATGTTTTTAGATGAATCCTAGCGAAAGCATATATTAAAATAATATGTTGCATCATAAGATAGCAGACGTCAAGCTAAAAATTCCATACTTTTCTTGTTAAATGATTAAGACATCCAAGCTCGAAATATTCTATTGTGGAAGCAACTAGATGCCATGTACCTTAAAATTTGTTAATTTGATTTATTATATAATACCGCCAAAAAATTGTAAAACATTATGAGTACGCATATTCTAGTGGATGCTAGCCTCCTAGAATATTATGTTAATGTGTTAAATTCTTGTGACCTTTATGACCCAAATATTATGTGTTAAATCCTAACAAATGCAAATCTTAAATTGTTACATCATTATAAAGGCTATCACCGCTAAGCTCAAATAAATTTCATTTAAAATGGAAGTCTTGTACAATTTTGTTATTTAAATATTATGGTATTCCAATATGTAGAGGCCACTAATTTCATACTACATTAATTTAATTTGTGCAATACTAGTGACTTCTAAGGTACAAATAATATGTTGTGGCAATGCCTAACATATGCTAGACTCACAATACCTTTCTTTATTTTTATAAATCCTAGCAACCGCTACATTCTAAATAATATGTTATGTTTGTCTTAGCGGTGTATAAATTCATGATATCCATTTTGAGTACCAATCACTAATCTCGGATAATTTTTCGAGGCATAACCTAGCGGATGCTAGAATTAGAATTAGAATATTTTTCTTTATGTTGTGAAAATACCTAGCGGACGCTAAACTTACAATATATTTCTTTAATTTGTGAAACCAAAGTGACCACTAAGTTCCAAATAATATGTTATGGAAATATATAGCGGCATATAAGCTTCATGATATCCATTGTTGAGTACTGATCCCTAAGCTCATAAAATGTTTTGAGGCATAACCTAGACAATACCTAGTGGACGCTAGACTTACAATATCTTTCTTTATTTTGCAGCAATACCTAGTGGACGCTAAACTTACAATATATTTTTGTATTTTTGACACCATAGAGACCGCTTAGTTCCAAATAATATGTTGAGGTAATACCTAGTGGATGCTAGAATCATAATATATTTCTTTGTTTTGTGAAATCCTAAAAACAACTATGTTCCAAATATTATAATATGGCAATGTCTTAGAGGTGTATGGCTTCATGATATGCGTTATTGAGTACCGATCGCTAAGCTACAAATATGGTATTAAGTTATACCCTAGTGACCACTAAGCTTGCAATATATTTCTTTATTTTGTGAAACCCTAATAACCGCTAAGTTCTAAATAATATGTTGTGGCAATACCTAGCAGACGCTAGACTTGTAATATATTTCTTTATTTTGTTAAATCCTAGCGACAACTATGTTCCAAATATTACGATGTGGCAGTGTCTTAGTAGTGTATGGCTTCATGATATGTGTTATTGAGTATCGATCACTAAGCTACAAATATGGTATTAAGTTATACCCTAGTGGCCATTAAGCTTGAAATAGATTTCTTGTTTTTGTAAAATCCTAGGGACAACTAATATCCAAATAATATTAGTTTGTGGCCTTCAGACAAACTAATAATATTGTGGCCTTCCACAACAACCCTAATGAATTAATATATATGCCAACACTCTATCTTCTACCAATAATACATGGCCTACTGATAATATTATTTTAAAAGAATTAAATATATAAATTTAAATACATAGTGATCATAATATTATATATATATATATATATATATATATATATTTATATATATAATATGTTTAACCTTCCATTGCACAAAAAATTATCTCACAATTGAAAACCTAATATGATTTTACCATGGAAACCATATAAACAATGTACAATGAAATATTTACCTCAGGTTGTTTCTATCATCATATTAAAAGGAAAAAAAGGCATACATAACGAATACCAAAACAATATTTTGAGTCTCGTTAAACATTACAATTTTAAAAAACTAGTGTTTAGGCAATTGGCCATCATTATCGGGAAAAATAATCCAAAGGGGGACATAGATAGAGGAAACTTGAAAGCATTCAAATGAAATAAAAACCAGCATTGAAAACATAAACAATTTTTCTTTGGTTGAGGCCCAACAAATTCCTTGTTTTATTTAAGAACAAGGCAGTGTGACAAAATGATCAGAAGGAACTAGTAAGTAGAGATTAGTTGTGTAGATCATGTTTTTAAATGGGAAAATAAGGTTGGACTAACTTGAAATAGCTAGGAATAATTATTCACAAGGTGGTTTGAAAAATGATCGAGAAGGAATTGCTAAGTAGAGATGGGTTATTAAGCACATTTTTGTAGGGAAAATAAGGGATGGAATGAGGTTAAAGAAGATAGATCCGGTTGAAGATAGAATGAATGTATAAGCCCATGATAAAAATGTTTCACATTTAGTATAGTATACGTTTTTTATGAATACCATATTTACATCTGATATTTTTTCATGCTTGGTGATTTCGTTCAAACCATCATATACTACATCGAGCTAACTATCTGTGTTATTTTTCTTCAACCCTTTTTCTTCCATAGTGTGTGAGCACCCTTTTTTACTTCTTGAATGTTCCATTTTTTTTAAATCCATGAACGAGATTATAATTATTTCTGATTGTTCCTGGAAAAAACAACCTAGATTATTGCATTTGGCCTATAACTGACTTGCTTGTATTGTTCTATGATTTCACGTGTTGTTGTTCTACAAGATTAAAAAAAAACCCTAAAAACTATTTCTCTGGGGTATTTAATATTTTTTTCGCATAGTCCATGTTAGAAAATTTGAAAATATAAAAAAGTGTGGGATATGGAAATTTTAAAATCAAAGTGGGGGAAATTGTGTTAATATTGAAATTTCAAATTCTCAAAAATGGGGGAATTCATAATTTGAATTTTGAATTTTCCACTCATTGAGAAAAGGTGTGGGATATCGAAAAAATAAACAATATTGAAAACAATGCCTTTTGTTATTGGCTATAGCCTAAAATAGTTGAAACATAATAAAACTTATAATATTATAATAAAATAGTAGAAATAAATTATATCAATTTATAGACACATTTAGTTTTTTTTTTCAAAAATTGCTTAGATGGTGTTAGATGGATTGCGCTAACAAAATATAATTATCCAATTTATTTATGCCATGTGTTAAGTTTGAACACGATAATTTAGAAAGATTATATTTTACACATTTATGAAATTAAAATGTAAAGAAACTAGTATAATATGAAACCACAATATTATAATATAAATAACAACCAATAAAATAGATACACGTGGCTATAGCTTAAAATAGTTAAAACACAATTAAAAAATAATATTTTAATAAAAAAATGAAATAAAGTGTACGAATGTATAGGCACAATTTTTGGGTGATGGTAATTTTTCAATACCACCCTTCAAAAACATAAAATAATGTTATTTTTACTAATTATTCTATATTTATTATATATTTTATAATATAAATTTACAAAAATTTCTATAATATTTATACAAATATATATTAAAAATGATGGCCACATTTTAAATATGTAAGTTGTGTGTGATAGTTAGATCAGATATTTACAAGTATTTTACGTCCAAAATCACAAAAAATGTCTAAACGGCCGTCAAATTTAACTCGTGGATGTAGTGCACAAATAAAAATATTTATCCAATTATATTGTGCCATGTGGCATTTTTGAACCTAATAGTTAGAAAACATTATAATTGACACATTTATTATGAAATTATAATATAAATAGCTACCATTAAAATGATGACACGTGGCATGAAATTCACGAATCCTAGAAGGTGTTTTTTGCATTACAAAAACAAAAATTACTAGCACCTAAAATTTGTAAAGATAATGTTTACAATGACAAGATGTATTGGTATATAGCTAGCGGCCACTCGACTATATCATGATTTTTTTAATTACTATTTCCAAATTAAGTAATTGTTTTATAATGATATAACTAAAAAAATATCACTCACTCTCATCGGTATATATGGATTCAAATTTAAAAATATATCTTGTATTACATAAATATGTAGTGCAGCAATTAGGGCTGCCATGTAAAGTCCGCCCAAAATGATACAATTATAATGATAGGTGAAAATGAGAGGATTCAAGCGGCGCATTATGCTAGATCATTGTTTTTATAATATAGCTATTCACGAATTAGAAAGCTGTTTAGCCTAAGCCACAATGTTATTCCTTTCAACTCGTAATCAAGCTTAGCAGTTGCTAAACCTTTTCTTTGATATGAACTGAGAGTTATGATCCCTCTCGATGGAACGTAGTGTCGAAATTGGCTCCACCAGGTTACATGCAGCCAATTTGAAATAATTATAATCTTTGAAAATTATAATCAATGTAAAGATAGTGATTACTATTACAAGAGGTAACAAATGGATACTAGGGTTCTCTAAGTTGTATCATAAGTTGTTAATCAATAGCTGAAATGGAAATTGAGAAATTGTTAAGCCTAGCGGCCACTAGGATTTTTCCTTGATACGAATGAATATGGATTATAATTTATAAATATATATCTTAGGAGAAATAAATAAGTCTTGAATCCTCTCAAAATTAAACTATTGAGCCTAATGGTCGCTACATTATTCCTTTCAACGAGTAATGAAGGTTAGTGGTCACTAAGCATTTTCTTTGATAAGAATAGAAATTCTTGATCCCTCTCGATGGAAAGCATTGCAAGAATTGGCTTCATAAGGTAACAGTGGATAATTTGTTAACATTTTAATCATTTATAATTACAATTGATCTAAAGTTGTATAGATAGTGATTGCTATGACAAGAGGTAATGATATGGTCATAGTGGCCACTAAGCCATTCCATGATTTTTATTCAATGAATATTTTTAAATTAAGAAATTATTGAGAATAGCGGTTTACACCTTTTTACTCCAATACTAACGAATATGGATTACAATTTTCAAAGATATATCGTAGAGAGATAAATAAGACTAGATACCTCCCAATGGAATTAGTGCAGTAATTGCATCTGCCATGTGAACTCTACCCAATATGTGACACTTACAATCAATGAAAAACACTAACCATCCAAATTTGAATATATAGTTATTAAAATGGAAAATGGTAATGATAGGAGCCGAATGGATGCTATTCTTGACCATTTTTCGTTATATATATATATTCGCAAATTTAGAAATTTTGCCCCTATCAGCCGTAATTTTATTCCTTTGATATGAAGATAAAGTCTTGATCCCTCTTGATGGAAAGTAGTGTAGAAATTGGATCCACCTAGTAACGTGTAACTAATTTTATACAATTATAGTCATTGATAATAACAATCGTTCTAAAGTTGTACTTCTAGTGATTTCTATGACTAGAGGTAATGAAAGTATCGTAGTGGCCACTAAGCTAGACCATGATTTTTTATTCAATAGTTATTTTTAAATTAAGAACTTGTAGTGGTTGTTAGGCTTTTTTATTTGATACGCATACGAATATGGATTATAATTTACAAAGATATATTTTAGGTGAAATACATAAGTTTTTATCCATCTTGTTGAAATGTAGTGCTGCAATTGGGTCCGACATGCGAAGTCCAGCCAATACAATATAATTACTATCACTGAAAAACAATATTAGTCCACAATGGAACATATAGTGCTTACAATGAAAATCGGTAATCAGAGGAGCTTAGTGGCTGCTAAGCTTGACCATTTTTTGTTATCATATAGCTATTTTCAAATAAATACATTCTTGAGCCTAGTGGCTACTACATTATTCTTTTCTACTAGTTATGGAGATTAAATCTTAATGGCCTTTAAGCTAGTCCATTCAATTGGTGTAAATTACCAACAAGTAATATTAAAAACTTTCCATTCATATGTCAACTTAAATCCTCTCTCTCACTAACATATATGTTTTCAAATGTTTCCTTTCATGTAATCTATGCAAAGTGGATGGTTGTCAGACAATGGATAATCCTTCCAAAATATGTTGCGTGTTAATTGTCAAGAAATTTTTGCATAGTTTCTAGTATTAATGTTGTGATCCAAAAAATATGATTTATAGTAACTAGTTTAAGGTTAGATGTCATGTTCAGTTGAAGCCTAATAAGTAGCTAATGTTTACTTTGATTTCTCACCAATGATAAAAAGTAAAGTATTATAGAGATTGGTGATCACAAAGGCTAATAATTGCATTCATTAACATATGGTGAGAACAAAAATTAATCCATATGTGAAGTAATTTTTAATATATTCTACTCCAATTGCAGATACAATTTCTTCCATTGGTCATAATCCATTCTTGGCAATTCCATTCATTGAAGGTGCTGAGAGCTAGAAGAATAGAGATGAGGAATGGTTTGTTGAAGTCCATGGCCCTGACAAATACTACAACGACCTATCATTATTTATTATTACATATGATGGACATGAGGAATTTGGAATGGTTATATCCTCTACAATTATTGATTCGAGTACACTATGTGTTCAGGTCGAACACATTGACTATGAAAATAATAAGTGTCTTATTGTGGATATGGAGTTGGATGTTTCTTTATTCAGGAAATGGGAAATGCAAGCCTCAAAAGACAAAATACAATGTCCTTGTTCAACACATGGATGGGATTTGGGGTTATTAGTAGATGAAGACAAAACAGGTTTTTAAATGTAGAAGAAATTCACAATGATATGCCCTTTAGTACTTATAAAATTGTATAGAGGTGATACAACCACTATTTTTGTCATTTTTGAATAGAAAAGGTTCGCTTTCACCTCCTAAACATGCCAAGTTGTTTACTATGCTGAGGAGAACATATTTTTCTAAATTGGAGCTCAATCCATCTAGATCAAAGTTCCATGGGTTGAAAAAGAATACTAAATCAGCTACATTATTGAAGAAAACAACCACTATATTCACGAAAATAGAACCTTCAACTAAGCAACAGTTTGATTACTTTTTTCAATGGTGAAGTATTTTCAATTGATGTTTCTAGGTTCCATGTAGTACCTCTAGAGTATTAGTATCATCCTATTGATGACAAGAATGTTGACCTTATTGTGCACTCCATGTTGATAAATGTTATTCCAACATAGAGGGATGTAATTCTTCTTCCCTTCTTGGAGTCTACGAATAAGGTTTTGGTGCTCCAAGATCTGAAAGTCATGGAAAGGGATGATGATAAATTTTATGTACTTGATGGCCAACATATGATATGTGCAAAAAAATGGCTTAGACACTTATAATTATTTATGTCTTAGGATACGGTTTTGAGGGGGTCACATTCTTTCTACAAATGCAACTAATGAATCCATTACTAATATTTGTAAACAACATAATGAAGTGAACATAACTTGGATAAAAATAAAGTTTATTGATTTTTTGTACAAATCTATATCGGTTTGGAAATCACTTGGATGTCCTCAACATCCTAGATTGGAAAAACACAAAATAGAGGAATGGAAGGTAATGTATTTTAATTTTATTACATTTGTTATTAACTTTTTTCTTCCTTATAAAAAGATAAAACAAACATATAATTTTCCTTTGAATGCATAACTTTGAGATTCAATGCCTTTTGATTTTCAAAATAGACACAACCATCAATCTATATGAAAAATGGACTTTTCTATTATTGTCCAGATGATATATGGACTAAATGGACTACAAAATTTGAGTTGTTTATATATGGTGGCCTTTCTTGTTCACCTATTAAAGATAATTAGGATAAATTTCAGCCTAATTCATTGGAAATATTCACATCCAATTTATTCAGGGTTCTTTAGAGGAATGAACGATGAAGAACTATCAGTACTAGCAGATAAAGTACAATCAAGGGATGTCTAGTTAATTGGCCTTGTTTAGGTAGGTGTAATAGCAGATACATTTGATTCTTACTTACTGGAGAATAAAAGGAGACAAAAAAATGAGAGAAAAATTTCTACAATATTTTAAATACAAACATCTAGATATTGATCTATTGACATCATGTAGTGAATCCAATGTAATTGAAAAAGTTAAATTACATGAATCACACTACCGTTAGTTACCTATACTATTGGGTGAATAGAGGAAAAAAAAGAGAAAATATGATTCCCACATAGGGGAAAAAATATTAAAAAAGGACCAAGTGGTGGAAGAAGATCTTCTTATTGAGGCTTAAACAATATTAGACAACTATGTGGTGTCAATGGAAGACAATATACCAACAAGGATGGAGGACACAAAAGAATTTAATTATCAATTTGTATACCCATTCCATATTTCGTCAACTCTATCAACTATTCCTGTCACAATTCCTTTCAAAGCATAATGTGTTATCATTGAGATTTGAAATTTATCTAAGGATATTTCTTCTAAAGAAACAATGGACCTGCTAACAGTTATTAGAATGAGTGTCTTTGGAATTTATTATTATTGTTCTCATACTAATTGAATATTAAAAAATGTTGAGAGAATTAATATCTCCAATTATGATATTTGATCTGTTGAGCCCGAATTCTTCCATGTCTCAATGAATCCCTCTATGTATGCTTTATGCAAGGTCATGTTTGTCAAAAAAATTGAGGGGAAAAATTGGATAACATAATGGAAATTCCTTTCACAATTTCACCCTGTACGAGACCATTAAAAATCAAGGCCTACATTTATTAAAAACATCGTGACTTTGATATGCAACATAATTGGCATTCGAACACTATTCCTCTCTACTTGCAAGAAATTGGCTCTTCTTTTGTATATTTTCAAACAAACAATATATCTATGAATATTCTTGACATATCCTTTCAGTAGATTTAATTGAAAGATTCTCAAGCGGAAAAAATGTAGTATACTATACCATTATCCATCACTTTTCACAAAAATGAATGTCCACCTCTGAAATTAATAATTCAGGGAACTGTAGGAATAGGAAAGTCATTTCTCATTAATGTTATATGGTCCACTTTTTCTAAAGCACCAAATGTGAAGAAATCACCTTTTCTTCACACACTTACCGGTGTCACTGCATTTAACATTTCCACATCAACCATACATGCCTCCCTTTGCATACCTATAAAGGAGCTCAAACCATTAGAAGGTCATTCTCTATCCTCTTTTCAAGAGTTGCTCAAGCATGTTGACTATGTTCTTATCGATGAAATGAGTTTCATTGGGCCAAAATTGCTAACCAAAATAGACTTTCAGATATATGAGGCTTTCTTGCATTAAAATACGTCATCCTTTGGTTGCAATCCAATTATTCTTATGGGTGACCTAGGCCAGCTTCCTCCAGTCTCATACATTCCTCTCTATGCAAGTCATTCCTATGATGCAACCCTTTGGAAGGGTTTTACTATTTCAATCACCTTGGACATGATTTTCCAAGGCAACAAGGTTCCTCCTCCAATCAACTTTATTTTCGAGTATTTCTCCTCAATGTCTACAATGGAATTCCTGCTTTACAATACTATGAACTCCTCATGTGAAAAAAATTCCAGGCTTACACAACAGGAAATTAAATCTTTCCATGACTTCCCCCACTTGTTCTCCAAAAATATTTGGTTGACTACCACAATCTTCATATGTTGAAATATCTTAATGCTCCAATAGTTTAATGCATTGTGAAAATAACCACATGACGAAGCTTTCCTTCAAAATATGATGAGAAACTAGAATTCAAAGTTCTTCTCTTCTTACCAACCCGTGGGTTGAGGCAGGTCTTGTAAATGGTTCGATAGGAAACATAGTTAACATACTCTATGACACTTCCTCTACACCTCCTCAATTGCTTTTATTTTTTCTCAATAAATTTAAAAATACAGAAAGTGGCACATGTTGGGATTCCCATAATCCATCTCATGTTCCAATTTCTCCAATTTCAAGAGGAAATCGTAATCAACTACCAATTAAGATGGCATGGGATTTAACCATCCACAAAGCCCAGGGTCTTACTCTGTAATAGGAAACTATTGATATTGGTGAAAAAAATAAAATGACTTACATTAACAACCATCTCTAGAGTTCCATCCCTACCAAATCTATGCATCTCTCCCCCTTCTCATTTGAACTCTTTTGTAAAATGGTGAAATGCCCCCTTTTAATACTATTATAGCTCAACTCCATTTAATTTCGTTAATTAACCTATGTCCGCTCTGTTGATGTCACCAAACTTTCCGGACATAGGTTATTTTTGATGGAAGGTTGCATTATTAGCTATGATTGGTTGAGCGTAACTTGTGCGGGTTATCTAACTAATATGGAATTGCCATTTTCATTTCTTTGATGTAGTGACCAATCCCAAAAAAATATTTCCAGCATGTTTAGTACCTAGAGTCTTAAGAGTTTTGAAATCCACACCTCCCATTCACAATCATCTTAGAAAATTAAAAGCAATGTCTTTACATTTCAAATAATTAGAATTTCATTATATCTTTTTTTGGAAATATATGTGTGATATTTAAATTATTTATAATTTTTTTAATGTAATATTGTTTTTAATGATCTTGTATAAAATTTAGTTTGATTTTTAAGAAAGTCATTAATTAATAATTTCTTCTATGAACTTTAATTATTACTTGGGAAATTTACATATTTTTAAAGGATCATTGGTGGTCTATGCTCTCGTAAGAGATGAGAGTTTTAAGTTGACCCTACCCATCAAACCAAAAATCTATGATGTTTGGAGGTTTTAAAAATCCCGTCCTTCTTTGTTAAATGTCTTTTCTTTATTTAATAATTTAAAATATACATTGTTTTTATCATTGTGTTTTGAAGTTTCGAGTAAGTTTCAGGAATGTTTTTATCAATATAAACATATTTTAAACAAAATATGTTATTTAAAAATGTATATAATGTTTCACTTATATTTATATTGAATGTTTTTATAGTGATAATGATGGTTTTACCAAGTTCTTTCATGTCAAATAGGGACGGGCTAACAATTTTTCAAATTGTAAACTACAGTTAAAATAGAAAAAATGTCCAAAACAGTGTCAAATATCATCTTTGGCTCCCATCCATTTTAATGTCTACATGTATATTTTTGTAACATCAAGAGTAGTTATGCTAATAGGAATGCATAGTACTGTTTGAACGATTCCCATCTTTGACACATACAAGAAAATATAAAACTAATGACTCATGGAGCTGTATGTGTTGATGTATGCGAAAATAGAAACCATACACATGGTGCACTTAAGGATTGAAATTTAGAAAATTGATTTATTTTCTTTCTATTTTAAAAATTTCATGTCTTTTATTCTCGTGGAAAGGGTTATAAGAAAGTATATAATGAAGAAATGTTGTCATTTTAGAGATGGATGAGATTAAATTTCCTTTTATTTAGATCTCATGCAGATTTGATGGCCTACCTTATGGAGGCCATATTGTTTTTATCTAATAACCCAAATTTATCTATTTTTAACAGAAAACTCTTGAAAATATCGAACATTATCTTAATCGTGTTAGCTACTTTATGACACATGGTGTAGGTCATATATTAAATTTTCACTATATTCTTTAATCAATTAAGTCTTAATTACTTTCTTGTCTCCTCATTATTTCAAGAGTCCTTAGCGTACTCGACATAGATCACATTACTTCTGCAATGAGGATATTCTTTGTATTCTTCATAATACAATCTATTGTGCCCCAACATCTTTAGAGACATCTTGCTACACACACACACACACATGCATTGAGATTTGGATTCTATATGAAAACATGGATGAAATAGATTTACTTGTGACAATTGATTATGGTTAAATTGATCCTAAATCCCCATTCTCCTCCTGACATCACCTTTTGATCTTTGTTAATGCCACTTCATATACTGGTTCCTTGTTCATCCATCACAACCATGCATAACCCTCAATACCCAAGCCTAGACCTAGTGTTTCCTTGGGTCAACATGTTCAAATATTCATACTAACTCTTTGACTACCTACAATACTTTTGGAAAACTTCATCTTACCTATCCCAAGGTGTTTGAAATACTGGTTTGGTCATATAATTACATTAAGGCCTAGTTCTTCTTTTAGGTCATTTAGCCTTATATCCCTTCAAGTTTGAAAACGCCATTATATCTCAACATTACTTAAAGAAACCTCACCCTTTATTATTGTATTTAGGGACCCTTTATGAGAATCTTAAGGATTCCTAAATTTCACTATAGGTTCCTTTGTACAATTTTGTACTTCCTTTATTAAGTAGGGTACCATTAGGTCTAATTTGAACCCCTAGTCATGATAGTACACACATGCACTATTAATATCACTTGAATGGTATGAATCCACCTTAGGAATGTTTTATAGAAGGTGTATAGCAACTTTTGTGGCTTACATCCATCACTTGACCTTCTGTGTACCTTATTTCTTCCTCTTTCATTGTACTATACAACTGGGAATGCTAAACATATTCTAACTTTCCCACACATGTGAGAGGTTTCATGAAATTTGACACACCACTAGGTATCCCCTAGGTATATATTTTCTAAAAATTTAAAGTAATTTAGATGGATGGAGTTCAAATGACACTAGGCCCTAATTCTAGCCCGAGAGCACATAATTTGAGCTATAGAGAAAATTACAAGATTTCAAAGTCTACAAAAATTCAAGGGTTATTACCCCACATTCCTTCACGTGTTCAAACTCACATAGTTCTCAAAAAAATTCTTTTGGACTGTCTCATTTTCTCTACTCCTACTCGAACAATGGTATAATACACAATTTACTTAAAAACTATAAATCATGCAAATTGTCCACAAAACAACCTGCATTATTGTTCCATTAGTTTATTGAAAAAATATTTATCTTGATTGCATAATTATTTCCTCCATTACATCTCCTTCCATGTTCCATTCCATCTTTTTCTCCTTTAGTCTAACCTCTAACTTGACTACACAACTCCTATATGAGCTCTAACAAACACCAAACTTAGCATACTTGTTCAAAAAACCTCCTACATTCTCCGTGAGCTCGCTCGAATCCGAGATGAAAATCATGACACAAATTATTACAAATTTACAACTCAAAACTCTTTATTAATGGCCTTATTAGGCTTATGACACCTAATTTCCACCTCTAACACAACTAAGACTCCACTATAGTAACTTGTCTTTTTACATTGACTTGCTCAAGCAAGATTACTTAGTCTTATCATAACAAATTTACTAAAATAGACCCTATGAAATATTACTCTCCTGATGCTTTTACATAAACACATTTTGACAATTTTTGGAGGCTAAACTTTTTCATCTAGAAGGCCCAAAAATTGGATTTGAAATTTTTTCGAGTTTTTAATTAAATTTTAAAATATTATATCTTTGGACTTGTGATTCAGATTGAGTTGAAACTCAAGTAATAAATAAATTTAGACATTTGGATAATGTATGCAATTTTGTAGGATCTGGAAAGATAAAATTTGAAACTTACTAAAAATAGTTGTTGCTAAAACTAGTAAGTCTAGTCAAGTTTGGATAATAAGTCAAGTTTAATTAGGAGTCTTTTGCAATTCAAATAAGAGGACCTATTATGAAATTAAAAATAAAGGGAATAAGGGGAAATACAAGAGTTTCTTAATAAAAAATAGTTTTCCTATTACATTATTTTGTTGTTATTTTTCCTAACCAAAATGTATTGTTAGTAGCATTGAAATTGACATGTCAAAAGCCTTTCTAGAAAATAAATTAATTCAAGTTTCTATGCAAATCTTGAGAGTGGTTAGAGTTGGATCTTGTGTAATACGTCAATTACAAGTCCTGAGAAACCATTCTCAACAATTGTAACTTTTCATTTAAGAGAATGTTTTGACTGAAAGAATTGAACTTGATATAAGAAAAAAGTGTGTTAGATTCAGTTAGAGGAAGGAGGCAACCATTTTGTAATCATAAGTTGATTATGTATCATATTGCACATAATTCAACTAGATGAAGTTAAATTCAAAATCCTATTGGTTTAATAACTTGGGGGGAGGTCACACCCTTAACAAAGATTGTGTCATTGTCTTATATGGGGAAATTACACATCGAGAGATTGTCATCTTCATTTTCTGATTCCACCTTTGAATCTTCATACACATCTCAAGAAACTCTCAATTTTTAACATTTGTCTAGAAATTCAATATTATTGTACTCTAATAAGAAAAAGGATAAAATAGTAAAGCTCCAAAATCTTGAATTTAAAGCAATTATACCTCCTAATTTTCTTCTTCAGTAATGGTTAAAAGATTCTACCTACTACCACTTGTGGGTAGAGGCTAGACTTATTAGTGGTGAAATCACTTAATTTATATTTATTGAGTATCAATATGGCTTAAAACCACCTAACCTACCATTTTTCATGGATTTCAAATTCAGCAATTACATTTACACAACATGGGATTATAAGTCCTGTCTAACACATCCCTATCACTACATTTTATCAAGTAAACCTAACCAAAATATCCTTAAAATGTTGTTGGATCTGACTATCATGGTGTGTCTTATAAATATTGGTTGTAAATATTAAAAGGTGTTATGAGGGATTTCCATGGTTTGTCATGAAAACAACGTAAAATATAAAAAATTTGTAGGCGTCCTTCCCGACATTTTCCATTACTTGATTTTCCTCCTAAACATATATAGAATTCATAATGGCATGCCCTCATATCTAAAAAAAAGGTAGTTTTTTCTCCAAAATAAATATATAAATTTTATTGATCATTGCATTTATTCACAAAAAATTTTTTTCTTAATTTTTATAATAAAAAGATCAAATTCATTAAATTTTCTTATCGGTCATTTGTAAGACACCACCATTCAAATAATCGAGTTCTTATACATATATGGTCGATAAGTTTCTCACATCCACTTGTGTTCTTTCTCCACCATTAAATTGGAGTTGATCCACTCATTAGAAACCTAAGATAATTTCGTTCATGATCCATTACAATGAAAAGTGATGGCATTGTAGTAACGCCTCCAAATCGTAGATACCCACAATGCTCGGGGGCATAATTAAAATTTAGATTACACTAGATAAAAGTACTTATAAATCCTTTCATATCCTTTAGTCTTACCCCATTGGGTATCATTTCTCTCCTAATTTTATCATATAATTTTCAAGGTTTCATTACGGGTTAAAAAAAATAGGCGGCACCAATATTCAAAACTCTAAACACCACAAATAGTGTCGACGTCGCCAAAAAGAATATGATGAGCTTGTTAAATAAATAGTATGTGTTATCATCGAATCACAACACCCTTGTGTTTATACTTGAGCATAGACTTGAACTCATGGTATGATTGGATAACATGGGTACTATCTCCAAGTGTGGGACTTGCTACTTGAGATAGACCTCTAGAGAAAGTCGGTTCTTGCTCCTAAACTGCCTGCCACAATCTACTCTAATGCAGGATAAGCTAACTATTCTAATCTAAATTTCCAAGGGACTAGGGAAAGAGAATGCATAAAATGAAATCCTACACTAAAGCGGTGATACACCAGAAAAGGAGGGTGTGAGAGTAGTCTCCAAATGTGTGAAATACAGAGGCAAAGTGCACACTAGAAGAGGTGATGACAGTTCACCATAATCTAGCAAAATGCATTCACAACAATATTCCAAGCATACACAATGATAATGAATCCCTGCAAGAACATAATAAATAGACACAATATTCTTATAGAAAGATCAAAGGGGCAAGAAGAATGCAAGAAAACACAGCAGGGGAAGATACATCCACAAACTGGTATTTTATTGCTTCATGATATGCACAGTTCAATCTATTACAAGATAAGGGCCTGGATCACCATGCAAGGAGTCCACTACAAGGGCCTCGCAACACACCGGATTCACAAAGAAATTTTGGCAGAGTTTTGTTACCCAAAACTCTCTCTTTTACAATGAGCCCAACACTCCAATTTATAGAAAAATGAGAAGGGAAAGAGAAGGGAAAATGGAAATCCCGAAATCTGTCCTTCAACCACCTGTAAGAGGCATTAAATTGAGTGAAATGATTGTACATTACTTGCAAAAGGCTCCCATACTATCCCACATGCTACTACAGCAGAGAAAGAATGATGACCATGCCTCTTAATTACACTCCCGGCCTACCAAATAAAACACTATTCGCACCCAAACACGTTTTCTTAAAAACTCAATCAATTTCTGATCAAATCTGGAATTTCTTGATTGCTTTTTGCATCGGGCTCTGAGCCACAATTCCAATGGTACCAATCTTGTGTGATTTCATTGAGAAATGCAAAATTTATGGCCTTCGAGTGCGGGCATGCTATTTTGGGTTTGGCGGGCGTTTCGTCATTTTGACGGGAATGAGCATTAATCGACTAGAGCCGAATATGTTTCTCTTATTTAAATATATCTAACCTCATTAAATATATCTAATCGATGGGGAAGAGGACGTCGTGTTTCATTCCGTAAATTCCAATTTTATAAAAATCGGAGCTCAAGTCAAAAGTTATGGCCATTTGAAGTTTCCGGATCAAACGCTGACTTTTCTCCCGTGACACGTGGCGTGCTTTGATTGGCTCGCGGGTCTGCCAAATTTTCATGCCCTTCACATCCTTCTGTCCCGGATGTCCCAAACCGTTTGGGACATAAACTCCCGATCCGCCCGAAATGGGCTTCCATGTCCCTTTTCGCCGATGACACGTGGCGTGATCCGATTGTCTTTCGGCTCCTTCGGCTATCCACGCCCCGCACGTCCCTTTGTCCCAAATGTCTCAAGCTAAATTTCCTATTTCGCTGAACGGATGGTTCGCGCCCTTCGCGTACTCTTGTCCCAACCTGTCCCGAATCGCTTGTTCTCATTTCGGCCGATCCACTGGTTCGCGCAATTTTGTCCTAACCGCCCTGCATGTTTGTTCTCATTTCGGCCGATCCGGCCGGTTCAGCGACTTTTCGCACCTTCGGCCCAACTATTTCGGGCTGCCTTAAGTCTTTTCACCGAACCGCGTCCTCCGCGTACTCACCGCCTGATGTCCTGCATCGCCTGCTTCAACAGCTAGCCAATTTTTTCCACTTTTCGGCCAGTTCGGATTTCCGTGTCCCACGCGTCCCTTTGTCCCACTTATCCCAAATGCATGTAATGCGCTACTTGGTGGCCTTTCGGCCGATTCACATACTTTTGTCCTTCATGTCCCGATCGTCATGAGGACCAGGACTTAGCCATTTTTAATGATTTTTCTCGGCCCGAGCTTTTTTTTTTTTTTTTTGCAATTTTTCACCTTTCCTCGAACTTGCTCTCTTTTCTTGGACAAGGGGTTAGAAAAAATCTAAGGGGACCCTAGAAACATGACTTTTTCCCGACTCAATCTATTTACCCAGGACTTGAGAATTTGATGCATGTTATCAAAATTACCTTGAGGGGTGAATTTTGGATAACAAAGATGTTTTTATAAAACAATATTTATGTAATTTCTTAACACATGTGAATATTGGACATAATTTTCCATTTTGAATCTTTTCATGTACATGTCCCCACCTACATTTATTGATAAAATTTAAATTTATCAAATTCATTATGACCCTTATAATATGTGTCGTAATTTACTCTTAATATATCATGTTGTTTTATTGCACCATGAGAAACATGATATAGCACATCGTAGACACTCGACATAACTAGTAATACCTTACACGCCGAGGAATATAATTGAAAAAAATTGTTTCATAACTACTTTTAAAATTGAGGACTACCTTACACTAGTGTCGTAATCTACTTTCTAAAAAATGATTTTTGAAAACTCTTTATCTTCTCCGATTTTAAAAAATGGGGAATATTTGAGACCTTAATAACTTTTGATAAGTTTTAATATGGCTTTAAACTATAATTTATATTTGTATTTGTATATGGAACTTTGAGGTGTCGTATTTTTAGCCGATAGGTTATATTACATGAGAAAGCATATTACTCCCCGAATCGGTCTCAATTTTGTTCAAATTTTGGGATATTTTAGGAAGCTCAAAATTTGTGTGACACTAAAAACCTATATCCCTCCACTTGTTTTTGAATTCACTCGTTGTTTACATGTTTTTAGTTAAAAACTAATCAATTTATTTTAAGATCATCATCCTCTTCAATTTTTGAATGGTTTTCTCCCATACTCATTGCAACCTCCATGTAATAATATGTCACAACAAGTACACTAGTCAATGCCACTAGCATACTTGTATTATAAAATTTTTAAATTATTTCTTGTTTGATAGAATTCCATATTCTACGTAAGAAGTGACGAGTGGATAGGAGAAACATTAAAGTGAAATGACGAAGAATGATTGTCTCATGGATTTATATGATGGTAGGGAATTCATAAAATGTATCAAGATAAAAATCTTGGCAAAATTTGTGTCAAATTCAATTAGAAGGTGTGAATCCATACTCAACTTGTATCGTGGATACCGCATGCCTTTCAGAGAGATAAGATATTAATAATAACATGGTGTGGACATATAGAAAATTACAATAGAAAGGAATTTTTTTAAGATGATGTAATTAAAGATTACCTAATAGATATGTATGTAAAATATGCACCAATACATAATGTACATGAAATTTAAAAAAAAACTCAAAGCAATGTGGTTTCATAAACAATTATGATCATGCAGACTATGTTTAAAATGGAATTATTTTTGAGGCTCTAAGGCTCCTCAAATAACTTTGGTCTCAAGGATTAGTACATTTGTACAGTATGTAGCAAAATATTTTGTTTCAAATGTGTTAGAAACTTTAAGGAAAAAAATAATTAGAAGGTGTGGAGCCATATTTCACAACCTTTTCCAACATATTCCTAACTAGTGCTAGAATGGGAGATTCAAATAGAAAGGGGATTCTTTTCAAATGTTGTCATTGTAAATTCCTTTTTAGATATGTATGCAGATTTTTAATTCATACAAAAGGCATGATCAATGTATGACATAATCCCTTATAGTTATTTTACTTCCCTTGTTTGTTTTCACAAAAAACACATATTGGTTGGTTGGTTCGGTCCATACTATAGATTATAAATGCCAATGTATCACAATACTTATGTCACTAGAGGTGAGGAAAAAATAGAATTTCCTCTCACTAACATAATGTTTTATTTGTTGTGAGATAAGTATGCTTTTTCCTTCCTTTCAAGGTTATATACACCTCTCAAAAAATTAATCTTGCATTAGTTGGTAAGTCAAGTCCACAATAACATAGATACCCTAATATATATCATGCCTTAAATACCAATGAAATCGCAATGGAAGTGCCCTCTCACTAACATAATGGTTGTTTGGTTGAGAAATAAGTATGTTTCCTTGCTTCCAAGGTTATAATGCCTCTCAAAAAATAAATTCCACAATGGTTGGGTGGCCTCATTTGTGATAACATAGATACCCCAATATATCACGATTGTTATAAGTGGCCCTCTCACTAATATAATGGTTGATTGGTTTTGGGAGGAGTATAATTGTTGTCTTGCTACCTAATTCTAGTATGACTTTGTATTGTATCTTAGAATTGATTCACAAAATCTGATTCTTTCACCATATTTTGGTACCAATGTAACTATTACATCTCCTTTAAGTGTAAGTGTACCATTGATAATGTGTATACAAAGGGTATGGTTGTAACCCCAATGTCAAAAAGGCTTCCTTAAAGTGGAAGTACGACTCAAAATTCTATGACAACACTCATGCTCTACTTTTTTCATTTGTCATATGGTTCGCTTAAACCGCTATAATATATAAACATCTATATATCATGATTCTTATTCCACTAGCGGTAAGACCACAATGGAAGGGGCACCCTCAACATCCTCCATAATTATCTCTTGATACATGCCTTATTACCGAAGTTAGATATGCCTCTTTAATACATCTTCAAAATTACTTTAACAACTCTTAAAATTCACATATTTTACTATCAATGTAACCATTGCAACTTCGTTCAATGAAAAGCTTGTAATAAGCTAGTTAACAAGTTAACAAAGTTGTCATATAATTGTTCATACATTTAATTTTATTTAATAAATTAAAATTTATGCTTTATTTCTAAAAAAAGTAACATATAGTCCATTAAAGTGTATGTTTTGGAGTTATTTTCTATTCCCATGTCTCATAGTTATAATTCATATCTATATTTTGTGTTATATGTTACATCATAATACCAAGCGCCATGTATCTTGTTTTAATAACCCATGGGATATTAATATGTGTTAAATTACTATCTTATTACTTAAAGAATTTTGGTAATGTATAATACATGATATATGTATCATCTAAAAACAAAGAAACTATTAAATTTACTCGGTGTTTAAAATATTTACTAAACAAAGATTCACCATAGACCATGTAAAGTGAGAATGACAACTAATCTTGTTGGAGAAAGCACGTAAATAGTAAATATGAAAAATCTCTATCAAAGGTGTAAACCCATCTTTCAGACATTTAAATTAACAATAAGGAAAATTTATTCGAAACTCTAATTTCAAAGGAAAGTGATGGCGTTAAAAAGGGGCACTATCACGAAATATGGCGTCTCTTATCTTTTACAATTACATGGAAAAAAAAACTATTAGAAAAAGTAATATGGTATTTCTTCTTATGAATGCTACCATGCATTCAGAGGTTGAAAAATATTTTATTTATTTATATTGTCATTGTTATTCTTCACTAGTTACTTTTAAAAACTCACATAGAGATTATCAATCTAAAATCCCCACTTATTCGTGGGTATTAGATGTCATTTACTCAATTTTCCACCACCCATGTTTGTTATTCATATTGTTGGGTTCATTATAACATATGTTTATAAAACTATTTCAACTTGGCTCAAAAAATGTTTTGGGGCTAATTATGAATTTAGTTAATTTTTTCATATCATTGCATGGAAAATGTACTAACCCCTAAAGAATTTTTGAGGGCTCAAATTGAAATATATTGAAAGTCATTTCACTTCAATTTTTTTCTAAATGGATCATGAAGGTGAGTGATGTACATTATATTATATAATATATGATGAAAAGGTAAAAAATCCTGTAAGGGATTAGGTTTCAAAATGTTATCATTCTCAAAGCTCATGTTAAATTAGTAGGGTCCTTTGACACCTACATCATCTAGAAGACATGGAGAAAATCAAACCATGGTTTCAGTGTGATGGAAATGGATTTCAAAACGCTGCTTCCATTAACCACCATTAACTTTGGTGGTATCTAGTTATCAATTTTCATAATGTCCCTACTACGGAGGTGCTTTGCATTATGGCCCTCAAACTTAATAGTTGAGAAATTCATAATTTCTAATATTTGTTGAAATTGATATGGTAGATTAATTTATTTTCCAAAGGCCAAAGAAATATTTATCTTCTAAAAAAATTTTTAAAAATCTTCAAGGATATCTTGGATGATATCTCCATGGAGAAGCGCCATGAAAGTAGAGTGCTTTCATTCCCTCCCATGGTGAAACGACAATAAATGGTATCGTGATAAAAAAACTTAATAATTATGCATCCACTAAGGATATGAATATATTTTAACAAGTTTTCCCATGGTGGATAAGCCTAATGTTCTGTGGTCTTTTAATTTTTCTACACACTATTGGGATCCCAAGTTCAAAAGAAATTGGAAAGCCATTTGTTAAAGGTCAAAATTTCTCTCTTTTCTTCATTTTCGATTTATCAAGGCCTCCTCTATTGAATGATTGTTCATTTAGGGTTTTCTTAGACATAGTGCTATTTTTGTTTTCATAAAGAGAAAGTTTACACCTTTCTTGTTATTTCTAGAAATATCAAACAATATTGTCTTAGATTCATGATTTTCAAAGCTCTTTAAACCTAGAAAATATATCTTCAAGTATATCCTCCATGGTAATTGGCCTTATTTCCCAAAGCATTTTACATGGAAATAGATTAATTTCAAATTGGATTAATTTTTTTCATTTTGAATGAGAGAAATACATGCATGTTTAGATTTTTATACATTAGTTGATCTCAATATGTCAGATCTTTTAACAAAGTTATGATTGTTTCCATTGCCTCTTTTGAGATTTATGTGTAATTAAAAATGGTGGCCCTTGAATGCGTCAATATTTAAACTCATATTCATCACGGGGGTGATGATCAATATAACATGGCTTGCGTCTAGCCTCTATCTTCCTCCCAATAACCTTTTCCAAAATTTAAGAGCATCAGACACAACTTCTTTGCTTGGTGATCCATGTCTTGGTACCACTCTCGACCACGTCTTCGGTGTGGGGGTAGGACTCGCCATCACTGTGTTGTAATAGTTGGGATATTGCATCTTCTTTGGAAAAAATTCCTTGATTGTCTTTGGAAAATGGTCATAGATATAAGGAGTTTACAAAATCCATTGAAAACATATCCACTAGTTATGAGTAAAATGATAGAAACCCTTTTTTTGTTAACATTTCCATTAAAATTGTTTATTGTATTTTCTTTTATTTGATAGTGTTTTGTAAATTATTGCTAAACCACATCACTAATACATCACCCAACTAGTGTGACATTTCCATTTTATACTACCATACCCCAAGTTTTTTTGGTGAATAGTTATTCCATTTATCCTTGGTAATTGCCAATAGGATTCTTAGAGACAACTTTCTTTGTAACTGAATTTTTTGGTAGTCATCCTTTATTTTATAAAAAAAATAAAAAACCATGTTGTCGCTTTTTTAATATTTTTATTTATTTTCAAATAAATATCTTTTTGTTGCAATATCTTCTTTCTTTGTAACTGCAATTGGACACCTAATGACCTTCAACATGCTTCCTTCTCCCTTGTCTCTCCACTTTCAACTCTCCCCTCCTAGTTTTCGAGGGATGGTGAATTGCATCCATGGAAGGAGCTATTATTATTCAGTGTAGAAAATATGGAAGGCTCTGTAGATATAGGTAATGTCATTGATGTAGAACCAACAAATTAACCTTTTGCAACTATCTTCAACCTTGACCCAAAAACAATGTTGCATTCACTCAGAAATGAAACTGTGCAAAAAGGCCTAACAAAGTCATGATGGTCTATGTGAGGTGGTATGCAGTCTCCTTCCTCGTAAATATTGATAATGCAACTATCAGGTATGCAAGATGGTGGTAAAACATGCCATCTCACCAATCTACGAATGACTGTTTTCAGCAAAGGAGGAATTGGGTCCACTTCTCCATCCCCAATAATGCCAGATGGGTTTCCATTCTTTTCCGTTGCATAGTTATAACAGCAACCAGATTGAATAGTTACACGCCCTTTACCTTTCATCCATTTTCGTGGATTTGAATATGTGTGCTCTTTCAGCTGCTTCTTTTTCCCCTGCTCTTGAACTTCATAAACTAAATCCACTATTCTTTTCTGCTCTGCTGCGCTGAAAACATTGATTATCATGCAAGGTTTGTATGTAGCTCCAATACTTGCATGATATTCACCATTTTCCCACTAATTCTTTCTAAACAGAGAAAGTATCTTTTTCGGCCTACTCCCATGAAACGAATTTTCTCTCTTTCATCCCTTGAGAGGGATGTTTTTAGTTGAACTAATTCCCCAGATGAATTATTTATATCTTCTATTTCACCATCTTGTAAATCTTTTTGAGCCATATCTTCCCATGATTAACGATCATGACCATGATGAGAACACAACTCACTTCTCATTTTAGATGCAGAAGACATATTACCTGGAGGAGAGTAACTTTCCTCCTGTCCCTCTGATCACTTACCAAAGAAATTTGTTGGAGATGATCTTGCAAAAGAAGCATACAAGGCTTACACATGCCTGCAGATATGGATGGAAGGCTTCGGAAAAGGAAGGTAGCTGCCTCTTTCTGCGCATCTTCATTCAATTGCTCTTCTTCTATGGCTTGTTTTTTTCCTTCTTCTTCGCATTTCTCTATTATTTTCCATCATCGTTAACTTTGCTTGATTATAGGAATGCCAATTTTTTTGTATAGATCTATAAAATTAAACCACTCCCGAATTGTAACGAGCGATTGAGTATTTCCAAGCTAGGCCTACTTACATTGAAATTGATATGAAGATTATGTTTTTATAAATATTGTAATCTAAACGGTAGTACGACCTATTAATATAAGTGGCATGCTTCTCAAGCCTCAAACCTATTTTAATTTCCAATAGGCTTCTTAGAGATAACTTTTTTTGTAACTGAATTTTTTTGGTAGTCGTCCTTTATTTTATTAAAAATAAAAAAATCACATTGTCTTTTTTAATATTTTTATTTATTTTCAAATAAATATCTTTATTGTTGCAATATCTTCTTTCTTTGTAACTACAATTGGACACCTAATGACCTTCCACATTCTTCCTTCTCCCTTGTCTCTCCACTTTCAACTCTCCTCCTAGTTTTCGAGGGATGATGAATTGCATCCATGGAAGGAGCTATTATTATTCAGTGTAGAAAATATGGAAGGCTCTGTAGATATAGGCACTTGAGCATAACAGTTTTGTGGCTCAAACCCATGATCCATTATTCTGCCGCTGCCATTGTAGCATGGATTATACTGATAAATTAAATAGGATGGCCTGCACCCATGTTGAGACAAATTTCTTTTTCTCTGCAGGTGATTGTTTTGCACCCATGCGAGGATAAGCTTGAGGAGATGCAGCATGGATCTTTTTCCGCCACCTAATTGTTTTGCAGCGATTTTAATGGTGGATCTTTTCAGCTTGATGCTTCTTAAATCCTCAAGAGATATCGACTCCATGTTGGACTTGAGCCACTTGAAAAAGACCATGGGAAGCTCTTTGCAGGAAGTATCCTCATCTGTGAAATAAGAGGAAAATGAAAAGGTAGAGGAAGCCAATGATGAAGAACCCCTAGAAACTGTCAATGCAGTACAAGAGCTTGCAAATTATATTGCAACTCTCCCAAGTTGGGGAGGTTAACACAGTCAAAAATCCATCCAGCATCCAACAAATCATTTGTAGATGTATACTCATAGTCCGTCCATTTTGTTGGGCTTGGAGGAAGAAAATCCTCCGCCTTACCTAGCGCGATATCTATAAAATCAATGTCCAGAGAATCCATGGCACCAATTTCATTGCATTCATCTGGGCTCTGATCATTTTTCTCAATCTCCATTTCGTCAGGCTCTATTTTCACTTTTATAGCTCCTTCAATGTTTTTGTTTTCATCTTGTCCTTCAATGATTCCATTTGATCCAGTCCCACAACTTCACCCTCATTTTGAGGCCTACCACTATTCACATCTCTTGAAAATAACTAGAGAAATTATGAAACCACAAAAATATTTTTTAAAATTACATAAAAACAACACCGATACTCCGAATACTGAGTACAAGAACATGTGAATAAATGCTACTAGAGAAAGCACAAATTAAAAATAAATTGAATATTCAGTACCTTTAATCTAGGAGGCGCTGACCAAAAAAGCGCATGGTAAATAAATCAAAGCGGGAGTGGGGTTAGTAAATCGGAGACAAATTTGGCAGATACATATTCATAATCTCAATATTAGCCGAGAATGGATAAGAGTTAAGTGCGCAAGGTAAGAATATACTACAACTCTCAGAAAAAGAAAGTGCTCTCCTACTCATGCCTTGCCATTCTCAGATCTTATTTTAACGGCCTCAAAGGTATATTTTCTTGCTCATTCTATGATTCCACGGATGAGAAGCAGATAACCGGTATAGGAGTATGGGATAGCATTAAATCCACATTGTTTCTGTAGAGACCAACCTTGCACTGCCATATTGGGAATAATTGGGTGGTACGAAGCTCACGTACCATATTTGTGAGGTTGTGTATGTTACCTGGCACATAACTCACTCTCAAAATTCTTCTATGTCAGGATTTCAAATATAATTTTAAGCCCTACCCAAAACTAATAATTTTATATAATGGATTTCTATATATAATCACTCAAATTAGATGTTATAATATAACAAACATAAAAAATATTGTGATATTGCAATTATTGTGACAGGTTTGTAATAGTAGTTATCTTGAAATTATATGTTAGATTTTATGGAAGTTGTCCAAAATATATATTGAAACAAGTGTCACAAGTGGTTTTGTTCATTCACATTGAAGCATAGAAAAACAAAAATTATTGAATGTTGTTGTGGGAATTCAACTCTCTGGTTTTGGATATGATGATCACTACTTATATGAAGTTGGATTGACAAGAGATGATAAAATTTCCTTTCTTTTATGAAAGGTTGTGTTTCTAAACCGTAGTTTTAACATATAAGGGAATTTAAGGCACAATGTGTGAATCAGTAACGACCGCTAAAATCTCCCACTTGAGACCCAAGAACAACCTAGGTTTAGTAAGAAAAATTATGGAATATTTTTTTGAAGTAACCACAAGAAAATTTCAGATTCCTTTACAAATGATCTCAAATCACATTACAAAACACTAAGAGAGTAAATTTAACCTAAGCACAGTTAAATTCCCTTAGGTTATAATTTAATAATTAAACTTAGATAATCATAATCTAGTCATTTCTTAATTAAACTGAGAGAGTAAGAAGGGCTAAAACAATTAAATACCCAAGGTATTTAATTTCTCAAGATTTAAACAATTAACAACGTCTAAAAATAAGGGGGACAATATACATTTAAATTAACAAGGTAAATTCTCACTTACACACTCCCATAACTCACTAAAGGATTCAACTTCATTTTCTCATAAATAATGCATTCAAAATTTCTTGAAAACATTCTCACTAGATAGGAAATTGCCTCACCTTTCCATTGATATAAACAAGTCTTCCTAACTCCTAATATTTCTCAAGTTATGGGTTTGGCGGGCTCTAGGATTAAAATTTTCCCAAGAGCAGCTTACGGGCCTAGGGAAGAAATTTTTCTCAAGGCAGTCCTACGGGTCACAGGGAAACTTTTTCACCCGAAGAAGAAATGTGGATCATGCGAAGCAGGGAAGAAGACTTTTCCACGACACGGGCCACCTGAGTGGGGAAGGAATTTAGCACTTTTACCCTTTTAGGGGCAAAGGCGCAATTTACCTTCGCATGGCTGCAAACTCATGGTGGGGTTTCATGCCAAAAAATGAAAAATAAACCGCGGACCAATAGGGGACACATGGCACGTTTCTAGCCAAATGTGGGAAGGAACTTGGGCGGAGGAAACTTGGCTTCTTATCTTTTTATGGAAAAAGAGCTACAGGATGAAAGGGATCTGCAGCACTGCTGAAACCAAAAGATGCCATGTGTCAAGCCTAGATTTGAGAAGGGAAAACGGACTTGTGGGGAAAATTAGGAATTTAAGAATTTTGTGTTAAAACTCTGCTGAGGATAAAATTAACCCGTGCTCTCGCCGATGCCGAATGATGCCACGTGTCTGGCTCTCATTGGCTGCGGGCGGCAGAGCCATCGGAGTGACTTAGAAAATTTAGATTTAAAGAGAAAAAGGATTAAAGGTTTAAAATGCTCTGTGCCTCTCCATATGCCTAACCCTGCAATGTGTCAACCGATCGTTGGTTACGGTTGGCGGGGCGGTGGAGAAACTTTAGAATTTTCACCCAAAATTCTTTAAAAATTTAAGTTTTAGAAAACAACCACTCCTCCGCCATCACCTCGTGATGCCACGTGTCGCAAATCATTGGAAGCGGGCCATCGAGAACCTTTGGAAATTTCACCAAATTTTTAAAATTTAAGTTTATTAGCACAAGCCCGTGCGCCCACGAAAGAGCTTTTCCAAATGAAGGGTAGGGCCATGGAAAAAAAAAATCCAAATTTTCTTTTTGTTTGAGCTTAGATTATTTTAAACAAAAAGAAGGTTTTTTCGGGTCAGGCGGAATGGTAGGAGACTTCATGCCCTTAGCGATTTTCTCGGGAAAAAAAAGTGGAAAGGAAATATTTAGCTCAGGGTCCGCCCTCAAATATTTTATTAATTAAATTTGACGGTTATATTTTTTTTTTTTGGAAGCCAAAATGAAGTAAAAATTCAGAAGGCCATAACTTTTGATTGGAAACTTAGTTTTTGAAAACGGGACTTTTTGAAAAGGTCTCTATGTCCACCTTGCACATAAACCTTAATAATTTTATTTTGATAAAGTGTGATGTGTAAATTTTGAGAAAACGCGTTTTGGTTTCTCTTAAAAAGTCAATTGGTCTTTTTAACTTATAAATTTTGTTCAAATTTTCCATTGATTCTTTCCCAACTAGCCAAACAGCATGGAGGATTTCAATTGGAAGGTTTTAGGATAGATTGCAAGGTTAAATTGTTTGATTTATTTGCAATTCAATTCACCAATTTTATATAGCAAAATGTCTGCAATTTTTCGTTTGCCCGATTTGAAAGGTTCAATGAAAGTTTCTTAAGTGTTTTAGTTTACTTGGGATCATTTTGATCTAATTAATTCCAATTGAATATTTCATTTTTCTTTTATAGTTTTAAGGGTCATTCTGATTAATATTTGGTAAATTTTTTGGAGTATACAGTCAAATAAAAGAGGGAGTTTATACAATTAAAAAAAAACAAAGATTAATCTATTTCTTTTGCCATACTATAAAACATTGAATTCATTCCATGCTAGTTTAAAGTAGTTATCTTTCCTTCCATCAAAAGTAGAAACAAAAATGCAGATTCTATACTTTTCAAATCATGTATTTCAACAAAAGAGAGTAATGTATTTCTTTCATAAGCATTTCTTTCTTTGAAATAGAGATTCCTCAACATATTTCAAACACATATTTTTAATAAAATAGTAACTCCATTTATGGAAATAATCCATCTTCTATTCAATTGAAATGAATAATTTTTGTACAACCTCTCTTTTACAATGATCAAATATAACTTACAAGATATAAATCTTTCTCTTTACATTCTTATCTTTTTCTTTACAAGTATAGAATACAAAGTATTTATCTTTCACATTCGAATGGGGTTTCATTTTTAAACAAAGTAACTATCCAATACAAATCATATTACAATTCATCAACTATAAGTGGGAAAAGGTTTACAAAGAGTTTTCACAAGGACTGCCAAAACTCTGTCTTCTTTCTTAGTTCCATTATAGTAACATGAAGTTCCTCCATTTTCTAGTTTGATTATAATAAAATCAAGGGAAAGGCAATGCTCTCCACCCAACCAAGACATCCAATGAAAAGGAGAATCCACCCTCTTCATTGGCCCCCAAGCCCCAACCACAATGCAATAAGAGATGTTTTGCAACACATGGAAACAACAAGCTTCCACAACACACAAGAAATATTTCACATTTCAACACACAGTCCAAAACCAAACTTGTTGTTTGCAACTACGTATAAACACAACAAACAAAACTCAAGCTTCATTATGCAAGCGAAAGGAGAAAGAAACTATGGGGGTTTTACTTATGCCTCCCAAAGGGGAAATATGGTATCACCACCAGAGAACAAACCACCAAAATATAACATTTCAAAACCATGACATGCCCTTATGCCTCCCCCAGGTACACCTTATTCCTAACATTTTCTTGTGCCTCCTCAACCTCTTATGGCACCCCATAACGAGTAAAAATCCAAGCTATTTCTTTGTAAGGTGGAACCCAAATCCCAACTCCCTCCACACTTATACCTCCCTAAAACACTTGTGCCTCCTTACAAGAATACCCCATAGTCTTCTCCTACACCATCCCTGGCAGTCTACCCAACCAGCCAACAAGCAATAACAAACATATAACCATTCACATATTCATAAAAAGGAAAATAAGATCATTTTCAAGAGCTAAGCTCTTACCTCTCCATGATGGATTTTTTTCTAAATTCGAAACAAAAACTTTTTCCAATGCAAGCAATCAAAAACATCAATCAAGCACAAGTATTCAAAAATATCCAATATTCTCCAAAAGTAAGAGCTCAAACATCAAAATAAGTCACCCAAAATGATGTATCAAAAGTTAAGCAACCAAAAACAAGCCAAATAAATTCGAATATATAGAAGAGGGAATAGAAGAGGATTAGGTGGATCCATGTAGGATGCCACTTCACACATCCTCAACTCCAACACCAAAGTTAACTTCAATCTCCATTGCATAATAAATAGGTGGGTGAATAATATGACATATTATTTACACACTCCAAACAAGCCCACAACCCATAAGGACTTAAATTTAAAACATGTAAGATAGTGCAATTACAACTTACACTTGACTTACCAAAAACGCATAATGAAGGATAATTTTAATTCTCCAACCATAGGTAAGGTTGGTATGCAAATTTAAGAGGTATGGGACAAGTTTAACTTGTCCCGTAAGCCTCCAAAATCATCCTCCAAGGATAAATTCGAAATTCAAAATAAGGTGGAGTGTTTCATACTCCTGAGTTTTCTTACACATTTCCTTCACATCACTTACAAATTACTTACAACACTTAAATCAAGAGCCAACAACTCTATTAATTACTTTCTTATGGCTCAATTTGATTAATTATTTTTAACAATATGATTACACACATTATTTATCACAATCTAATAATAATGAAAGGGGTAAATGTACCACTAAATAAACACATACAAAACATTAAGTAAAAGGGACCAAACAAATAAATACACATAAACCCTTGGTCACATTTAAATGTGATCCCCCAATGGTAATCCATAAGAAAACTACAAAAACCACAAACAATACAAGTTTCCATGTTGACCTTGTTGAATTCATCTATAATTCCAATGTGGTTGGTCTCTAATCCCTCGATGTTTGTTGTGATATATTTTAACCTGCAAAACATAAATACCTCCTTCAGCCTCATGTCCACATCAAAACATCAAAAATAAATATAAATATAATTCCAAATCATCTATATATATGAATCACAACAACATCAAGGAAACCAACGATATCATTTGCAATTTTATCAACAACTATATCATCATCAAATAAATTTCATTTTCTAGGTCTACTCAATATATCCAAGTATCACATGTCTGAATAACATTCATAAATATAACCATGTCGAACAATATATCATCATCAATATATAAAATGTCTCTAATAATCATCATGCATCATATATGAATCAAATTCAACAATAATCCATGATCTAACATCTAGCATCATACTAAATCAAAACTATAATAGTGTCCATAATATATTCGGTAGTAACATGATCAATATCAAAAGGTGTCGAAGGAAAGTGGGAACTACATCCTCCTTCCCTTAGGCTCAACTTCCTCCGGAAGTCACTTTGGAACATATGAGGGAACCGAACTCGTATAGAATATAAGATCCTCCCAAGTAGCCACTATCTCATCATATCTCTCCCACTACACTCACACCGATTAGTCTCTTTACCTTGAAGGCCCGGTGGTCCTATGATTTATAATGCAAACAAGATCCACCATCACCTGCCCTTAATCCTACACCAACAAGGAGGTCCAATCGAACATGAGAAGGATCTACAATATATCTCCTAAGAACTAAAACATAAAACACATCATATACATGAGACAAGCTAGGTGGCAACGGTAGAGCGGTAGGATAAAGGTCCGATACGTTCCAAGATCTCAAAAGGACCAATGAATCTAGGAGATAATTTAGAAAAATTTTAATAACGGATAGGGATCTTATATGGATTAACACGAAGGAACACCTTCATGCCCACATAAAATCTATGGTCACTCATATGCTGATCTATGTAATTCTTCTACCTATCATGTGCCTCCTACGGTCTCGTCTAATCATCACCACCTACTTGCTCTATGTCCTATAATAAATCTGGTCCAAGAGATACCATGTCCTCTAACTTGTCCTAGCTAAGAGGTGTCTTGCACTCTCTACCATACAAAGCTGAAAAGGAGCCATGCCTATAGAAATCTTAGAACTATTATTATAGGAAAAATATGCCAAGTACAGTACTCCTCCCATCTCGATTGCCGATCCATAACATAAATCCTAATCATGTCCTCCAAAATCTGATTCACCCACTAAGTCTTTTCATCTATCTCGGGGTGATATGCTATGCTGAAATTGATCCTCATCCCGAGGGCATGCTTCATGTTAGTCCAAAAATGGCAAGTATAAAAAGGATCGCGGTCACAAATTATTTTCGTAGAATCTGTGTAACCTAACAATCTCATCCAGATAGACTTGTTCCAATGCACTAGCTATATAAGTGGTATTCACCGTAGAAAAATGAGCTGCTTTTGTCAATTTATCCACTTTGTGAGCATGATGGCAATGCGGTGGTATCTCGACATCGATAGCCCAACAATGAAGTCCATGGAAATGGTGTCTCACTTCCACTCAGTAAAACATGAGGAAAGAGAAGGCCGGCTAGATGCTAATTCTCGGCCTTCACTTTACTGGTACCCTAAACAAGTGTGACATATAATGAGTCACGTCTCTACAAAGTCCTCTCCAATGATAAAACTTTCTCAAAGTGGTGTGCATCTTCATCACCCGGGATGGGCTGAATAAGGTGCACGATGTACCTTTGTCGAATATCTGTCTCAAACCTCCATCTCTCTGGGAACATAAATCCAGTCTCTATTCTTGAGAAGGCCATCTAACTCTTATTAAAAACTATCAAAATTATCCTCAAAGGGTCTCGAGACTCGATCTCCGCTCTAGCTATAATGTAGAAAGCTGTCAAGAGGAAGGCTGTGAAGAATCCTAGTCCATAAATTTGTGCACACCGAAGTGGCCATAACCATATCTCTCCATCTCGTTGAGAGCGTCTACAACCACATTCTCCTTCCCTTCTATATGCTTTATCTTCATGTCATACTCACAAAGAAACTCTATCCAACTTTCTTAACGAGCGTTGAGATTGAGCTGCGTTAAGAGGTGGCAAAGACTCAAGTGATCTATCCCGAGTGTGATTCTCCGACCAAGAAGAAATTTTCTCCAACAAACAAAAGCATGCACAACTACCACAAACTCAAGATCACGAGTCGATAATTGAGCTCGTAATCTTTGAGTTTGCGAGACTCAAATTCCATTACTCTACCCTCCTTCATCAACACACCTCCAACTCCTACAAAAGAATCATCCGTGCATATGAAGAACTCATCCCGTGGATTTGAAACTTTAAGAATAGGTGTTGTCGCAAGGCACTCCTTCGGTGTCCTCAAGACCTTCTCACATATATCTCATCCCAATACAACTTCTTACCTTTCGCTGAAGGGAAGTGGTGGGGTGCACAACTCAAGAGAAGTGTTACACAAACCTCCTGTAATAACCTACTAATCGCATAAAGTTACACACCTTTGTCATAGTAGTGGGTTCTAGAAAATTCGTAATAGCTCTAATTTTAGAAGGATCGAAAATGATACCTTCCTAGAAACGATATGGCCAAAATATTGTACCTTTGGTGAATGAATGCACACTTCTCCAAGATTCTGTAAAACCGATACTCATGAAGACACTTAAGAACCTTATGAAGGTGCCCCTCATGCTCCTCACGCATACATGAGTAAATCAAAATTTCATATAGGAAGATGAGAACGAAGTGATATAAGAAATTCTGAATACCCCATTCATCAAACTCATAAACACTGCGAAGGCATTCGTCAAACCAAAATGCACCATCATGAACTCATAGTGCCCATATCTCATATGAAAGGTGGTCTTATGAATATCCACCTCCGTAATCCTCGGTGATGATAGCCTGATTTAAGATCTATCTTTGAGAAAACTATGGCTCCCTTCATCTCGACCCGTTTAATTTGGCGGTAATCAATACACAACCGCAATGACCCGTCCTTTTTCTTCACAAAAATCACTGGTGCACCCCAAGGGGATACACTAGGAAGGATAAGGCCTCTCTCTAGAAGGATCTCTAACTACAAATTGAGCACGTAGATCTCCGAGGTGGTCATCCGATAAGGTGATTGTGCGATAGCCTCTACTCCTAGGACTCGATCTATATGAAAATATATCTCACGTGGGGGTGGTAACCTCGGTAGCTCCCCTATAAAAACATCTGAAAACTCTCTCAAAATTGGATGGTCATCCAATGATGGTCCACTAGACCCATCCTCTAATCATTCACTTACCATAACCACATACATCTGATAACCCCATCACAAACACCGCTTAAGTTGCATAGCTGATATGATGCGAATGGAAATGGGTCTCCTGACCCCTGAAATCACTAACTCCACTCCTAGATCATCTACACAAGCTATAGTCTTATGGTAACAATCCATCCTAGCCCTGTGTGTAGATAACCAATCCATCCCCAAGATGACTCCATAAGAACCCAACGGAAGGATACAAAGATATGACGTAGTGGTGAAAGGTCCCAAATCTAGTACACACTCCTTAACTAAGGAGTCTACAGAGATCATGGCTCAGGAAGCCATCTCAATGTCCCAATTAATACCTTGCCTAACTTCCACCAGCCTACATCACTCTACTAAATATGGTGTAATAAAATAATCAGAAGAACTAGAATCAAACAGAATGGAGGTAGGAATACCACCAATGCTACTTGTAGTCTCAATAACTCTACTCTAATGCTCGGCGTGGTGGTTCTCCACCGCTGCATAAATCCTATGACTGCAGCCCATGTCTCCAATTGTCGGTGCTGAGATCTATTGATGGTGAATCATATCACCCATGAATGTCTGCAACTCAATGGGTTGAGACTCTCAGTGCGATTGCATAACATGGAACTTTTCCCAAGTGTGGGACCTTGCGAATTGGAAAACCTCTCCGGATGAAGGCCGGTTCCTATTCCTCTGTTTAGATGCACATGTAAAAATGTAGAGGGTTTACTCAAAAACCTAAACTAACTTTCCAAGGAGATAGGGTAAGAAGATGCATAAAATAAAACCTAAACTAACAAAGGTGATGCATCGAGGAATGAAGAACACATGTCTTGCCAATAAACACAAACCATTAAAATGCAATGCAAGATCATGCACAGATAACAAAATTTGTAGTGAAAGATCAGCAGGATGGAAATGAACATAGAGAGGGTTGAGAATAATCTATAGACATGGATTATTTTCTCCGAAGATGATACAATACACTACAAAATGCCAAGAGGCAAAGTCGCATTACAGTTTTAGATGGGAGGTTTGAACTCCACAAATTCACCTGCCAAAGAGAAGAAGGGAGGGGAAAAACAAGAATTTCCAACCTTTAGAAAGAAGCCCCTCCTTATAATTTATAGGAATAATGAAAGAGGGAAGAGAGAGGAATTTCAAATCTACCCCAACCACCTCAAGGTTGTATTTAATTCATCTCATTATGGTGGTAGGTGAGAACCCTAGCAAACTCAAAAAATGGTGAATTGTATTTTCCATTTTGAAGAACTTTTTCTCACTCAAAAAATGGTGAATTGTATCATAGTTGGATAGAGGACCTTGTAAGATTTCCAAAAATTCCATCCTTTCATGAATCTGAGCTCCCCTGTGAAAAGTTATGGCCATTTGAATATTTGCGTCGGTGGTTTGCTTTCTATTGGGGTGTCAATGCTCAAAATGTTACGTATCCTAAAGATGTGCCTCCCGAAGATGCGCCTCGGCACATCCATCCTTATGTTAACATACTTTAACATATGCCACGGGTATGAATTTTTCATGTCGACATTTCATGCTCTGCGCCTCTAACCTACGCCATGGGCGCGAATTTTTCATGTCGACATTTCTTGCTCTGCGCCTCTAACTGCGCCATGGGCGCAAATTTTTTCATGTTGACATTTCCTTCTCTCGCACTTGTAACTTTGTGACATGGGCACAAATTTTTCCATGTCAACATTTCCCGCTCTGCGCCTCTAACTCTGCGCCATGTTGGTCATCAAAAAAGAATTCAAGAAGAGAAATAGTCATGGCACAGAAGTCCCTCCTCTTTAATGGGAGAGGTTCCTTATTATGAAACGAACGACTACACATATACAAAGCATGGTTTTACTATGGAACTTGGATATTATGAAATTTTTTTCTAAAAAGATCATCAATCACAAAAGGACTGAGGAATGAAAATGTGAGAACGAGCAGAAAGGCACCATTCAAAATTATAGATGACAGAGTAATTCCTTATGCATGCGAGGGTACAACGAATTGGAATAAGATCATTTGTATCACATTAATAAGATGAAATTTGAAAAGACACAAAGTTCTATAAATAACATCTGCAAGTATACAAAGCTTCTCAAAGATAATACTGAACAAATGATCTAACAAAAATGAATAGCTTGAGAGTAAAGGAAACAGATAGACAAAGAATGAAAAATCCTTCTGTATTGATTTATTTACGATTTATTTACACTTTCAGAAATAAGCATGGTTCTTCCCCCTACAAAATGGTGAGGAGAGGCCATTATATAGTTTACAAATTAGTTACTCTTGGTAACTACTTCTTTTAACTAATGTTTAGTTAAAGGGCTGCTAATCGCAATACCCCAACTAATTACAACAAATCCGAGAGGAAAAGGGGGAAGAGAAGAGAAGAATTAGGAGAAGAAGACAGGTGCTCATGACTGGGAGGGACCCACCAACTTTAAGATCCGTTGTCTGAATCTCTTCAACGCCTCTGCTATGTCTCTGCCTCGTGGGACTGATGTGTTGATGAGTAGACTGAGTCCAAAATTGGAGGCACTTCTCCATTTCCTTGTCGAACTCGACATGAGTATGATAATATTTATTTGTTTCTTCTATGGCAGATTGAGAGAGCAGCGGATCTCTCCTTCAATTTTCCTTGGAAATGGAGCTTTCGTGAATAGATCACCTTCGATAAAACTCGAATTGAGCTTTGATTTCTTGTAAAGTGAGAGGCAAACAAGAAGTCTCATCATGAAGATGGCAATGTATATCTTTAAAGGAAGATATAAGTAGTTTTTGAAGGCCTCACCCTTACGCCAGCCTATTCTTTAACTCTCCCAAAGCCTCCTCCAACACTTTCATTTTCCATTCCACGCAAGTAGACCCAAGACTTGAAAAATTATCCTTGGCATCCTCAAAGACCTTGCTTGCCGTCAAAATATTTTCATTTGTTTGTCCCATTAGATGAGGTCTACTCGCAACTACCAAAAGTTTAAGTTCTTTATCAATGCTCCTAATAGTGGAGGAGAGCTTCATTGCAAATTACTCACCCGTGGATTTTGAAAGCTTCGTCAATGAAGTTCAATCCTACAACAAGAATATCATTTACCATAGCCTCCATAGCCCTTCCATAGACGAAATACTTGTACATGTATTTGATACTCGCACTTCATCCCGGCTTAGAATTACGGGTGGTGGAATAGTAGTCAATGGGGTAGGATCCAAAATCTTATCTTTGGACGAGAAGAGACTTGATGAAACTTGTAAGAATCGGGCCTGTTCCTCCAACTCGCTCTATGGTTTTCTACCCTTTCTCTACCCTCTTAATGACTCGTGATTGTTTCAAGATTGTGGATTTCTCCTTCAGGGGTAGACTCTCCCATGGGAATTCTCGAGAGTTCCAGATCAGATGCTTGCAAATCTTGCTCTGGCTTGTCCGACTTAGGCTTGGCTATCTCCAGGAATTGTTGGCCTTGAGCATCAGACACTATCCTAGAGGTATTTCTATCTTTTTGGCATGAGAAGTAGGAGTAGTGCCTAATAAGGCTGCCACAGATCAAAATTGGGTCCTGAAATCCGGGAGGAAGACTTTCTCTTCCTACTGTCAACAAGAGGCTGCACCCATGCAAAAGAGGAGGAAGAAGTAGGTGGGGCAAGAGGACCAAGAGACAGAGAACTCATGGCGCCCAAGGTTTGTACTACTGTTGCCTCGAGTTGGGATATGAGTGGAGCGCTTGGGGCTCCTGGTGCAGAGGAATCAGCGGTGCTTGGAAGTTCAGCGCTCTGGACTTCTTTGTCCCTATCTATTGGGGCTTCAGGGGTGCTTGCAGGAGCTGGCACTTCACTCTCTTCACTTTCACTGAGAACAATAATGTTCTCTAGTCCCAAAGGCAATTCTGCATGCTTCCTCAGGGGGTCTTCTTCCACAGGCTCCTTCTTAACTTCTTTGACTTTCTTCTGGTACACCTGGGTGGATGAGGAAGGAGTAGAGACTGTAGGTCCTTGAGTTGATGATGAGGCAACAGGGGTTTCGCACAGTGCTTCTAACGGGAGTCAATGCTTCCTTCCTTGGTGTTGAAGCATCCTTGGAGGAGGATTCCCCTGAGTGCCTTCTAAATTCACGGACTTTCTTATCAAACCAGATCTTGGTCCTGACTAAGACCGGAGCTAGGATTTCAGCCAAATCATCCTTCTCCTTTTTGAACCAATCCAAGTCCTCCAAGGGAGTGTGTTTGACCACATTGTCATACTCATATGAGTACAGGTCAGAATTATCATCTTGAAGCCCTTCAGGAACTTGGTACAAGTTGAGTTCTTGAATCAATTGTAGAGAAAACCTGCCGTAATGCCTCCTTCTTGCTTCAAAATCATCAACACAGTCAGCCCAATAATCCTCTGTGTCTGCCCTATGATGATAAGTGATCTTGATGTTCTGCTCAATAAACTTTTTCAAGTCAAAGCAAGTTCTTGGCCTGAAGAAATGGACAGTAATGGGAGCTAGGGCCCTTTCTATATTTTGTGCATCCAGGGCTGTTTTGCAGGTGTAGTTTCCCAAAGAGATGGGGAAGTGCAAGCCAGTAATTTTCTTATCTCTACAGGTTCTATGTAATTTGTCCAATTTCCTGCACACTTCTATCAAGACCATTTTGTCATTGCAGAACATAGGAAGCTTGAGAGGAGTGCTCTCATAGCCTGCAAGCCTTATATAGGAAAATTTCCTAAATTGGATGAAATAGGCACCGTAATGCGCTATCAGGCTCATAGCTTCATCAGAAAATCTCCTCGCCGTGTCACTCTCAAGAAGTTGGACAATGTACATGGTGAAAGCGTCATTCACCCTTCAGAAATTGTGATTTCTGGTTTCCAGGGTGAACTGCGGGTAGTAGGCATACACGGGGTCATCCTTGTGAGCATCGATGTATGAGAAACCAAACCATTACCTCGATCTTGCCAGAGTATACATCAGGTATGAAGTCATATAGAATTTCTTTGTTTGTTGTACATTAGATAGCTGCTCCGCTAGGTTCATACTAATGATCTCTACCCAGTTGATACTCTGAGTTCCCTCGAACACCATGTTGATAAGTGGGCACATCCAAAAATGGAACTCATTGGTAGAGGGTAAGCCCATAACCCGAGCCAGTAGGATTATGAAATATGATAGTTCTTCATTGAAATCGGCACGGAACAGAACCTTGGATAGACGGGATGCCCCCTTTTTTAGGGTTTTTGAGCTCGAAGAGGGCATGTGCCTGGTTTTGAGAGATTACTATGGAATTGTCCATTTCTAGAATTCTTAGGGCAGTGCCAATGGTGGCAGCATCAAGTTTGGCGATGAGCTCCCCATGCATGTTGGCCAACTCACTCGAGTCGGGGTTGAAATGAGCACCGCAGGAGAGCACTGTATCTGCGCATTACACTGAGATAGGGAAGCCACCGGTGAAAGCCAAACCACTATCATGGATCATTTGTGCCATAGGTGAAGGGTTTGCATCGGTCATCCTTGCCCAAAAATACCCAAAATCAAGGTGGCCAATGTCACTGTCCCCGATATCGGGAACGGTAGACTCGAGTGGTGAAATTTTTTTCCCGCTTACGGAATTTGATCTTCATGTTGATAAGTAACTCAGAGAGAAAATTTGTTGGCTGGACTTGGGATGGAAATTGGGGAAATGGATACGTGCGTAGGAATTTTGGTTGCAGTAAGGGTTTGAGCAATAGATAGCATGAAAGTAGTGTGCAAAAACACATAGGGGGAAGCTCGTTATATAGCCGTTTAGGAGAGAGAAAGACAATAAATGCACATTAAATAAAAATCTACCAAATTGAAAAGCAAGATATTCGGGTAGAGCGGGAAAAATTAGCATGAATGGCACTTGGTTCATTTGGGACACGAGGGACACGAAAGCGCGAAGTACATGGTTCGGCCGATTCGGGCGATGCGGGGAAAAGACGCACATGTTCTGGGACGGGCAGCATGAAAGTACGCGGAATACGTGATTCGACCGAATCGGACGAAAAGGGAACAACTGGTCCGGGAGAACTTGGGACATTTGGGACAAAAAGTTCCAACGGGCCTGAAAAGAACGGACTTCGGGTAAACCCCAATCGGGAACAGAGAGCCCGAATGAAACTGGGACACGAGGGACAAAAATGTCGACGGGCCCAAAAAATGTAAAATGACCCAATAAACGTAGATTTTCCTAATTTCTTGACTTATCACATTACCAGGATAACAGAAAAGACACTTAACCTCAAAATTTTAATTTTCAACTTCTTAAAAGTAGGGGAATTTTGAGTGGACAACAATTGGCTCCTTCTGGGGATGACTTGGCATGGATTCAAAGAATGAGACAAGGCAAGAATTTAGACAAACTCGGGGAAGTAGACCAGTACCTTATCCATTGGGCCACGGAGGCAAAAGAAAACCAATACAGAAGACAACACCGCAAACAACACACAAAAACAAGGGAAGGAAAGGAGAACACACACTATACAGAATATACAAAGGACTTCCTAATCACCTAAGACTTAAAAACAGCTTTCAGGTACTGCCCACTATAAGGAAGTGGGAGAGAAGAACCATCCATATAATCAAGGTAAAAAGAATTCTCACCAGCAAAGTGCCTGATCTTGAAAGGTCCGAGCCAAAGGGAATCAAACTTGCCATGGCTGCCACGAGGTTCATGCCTTTTATCCCACAATAAAATGATGTCTCCAATTTTGAAATCTCTGAACCTGGCCTTTTTATCAAATAAGACTTTTACTTTTTGTTGGTGGGCAGATATCCTATCAGCAACTTTCAATCTGTCCTCATTCAATTTGTGGAGATACATAATTCTCTTATCCAAAGAATCATTGAAACTGGTATCTTCAATGGCCTTCATTAAATGCGGGGTTGGAAGTTCCACTTGTGATCGACAATTGGGCCTCCACTCCATATACTACCTGAAAAGGAGACATCCCAATGGATCTCTTAGGTGTGATCCTATCTGCCCAAAGAGCATCATAGAGTTTCTTGTGCCAGTTCCGTTGGGATTCGTTGACTAATTTCCTTATTATGGCCACCAGATTTTTATTTGTTGATTCTGCTTGTCCATTTCCCTGAGGATAGTAATATGAGGAGTGAGCCAGGGAGATGCCATATCCATAGCAAAAATCCATCATCTCGGTTGAAGAAAATTTTGAAGCATTATCTGTCACAATCTTGTTTGGCACACCATACCTTACCAAGATGTTTTCTTTGATAAAACTACATACTACTTCTGAAGTAGTACTCTTTACTGGAATGGCTTCTACCCATTTGGTGAAATAATCTGTGGCAGTTAATACATGAGTATGACCAACACTAGAAGATGGATTAAGTGTTCAATGAAATCCAAACCCCATTATTGAAAAGGTTCTTCGATTACAACTAGTTTAAGGGGCAAAGAGGCCAACCTAGTTCTACCCACAAAAGTCGACATGCCTCACATTTATCAACCCACTTTGATGCATCCCTAAATAAGGTGGACTAGTAATATCCTCCACAAAGTATTTTATGAGCGGTGATGAGTTGATGAGTAATGCCCTCCACATGCTCGATCATGAAAAGCGAGAGTAGCTTCTTTTGTTGTTCCTTTTCCACACATTATAAAAATATCCCATCTAATCCACGCTTAAACAAGGCATTTTCCCACAAAACATATTGAATTGACCTTTATTTAACGGCTCTACTCTCTTTGGTAGTCAAATGAGACGAGCATTCTCCATAGGTGAGAAAGTGAGCGATATCAGCATACCATTCATCAATTGAGCTAAGAAATAGAATGGTAGGAAAACCAACTTTATCCTCTAGTAACTCATGTCTAGCTCCTTCAGCGATGAGTTCACACAGGCCTTTTCCACGGACAAGCTTGGTTGGTTTGATGTCAATATCATATTCTTGAACCTTGGCCACCCAGTTCCCTCTCTTGGATCCAAATTCTTGTTGTGTGAGAATTGACTTGATAGTTGTATCTGGTACTAACACCGTGAAGTGAGAGTTAAGAATGTAAAAACGAAACTGCTTGACAACTTTAACCACTGCAAAAGCATGTTTTTCCATTATGGTGTATTTTAACTCGTGATTTTTTAGAATGTAGCTCATAAATGCAATTGGGAGTTCGTGCTCATTAGAATCTTCCTGAGTCAAAACAGCAGCCAAGGTGTTATATGTGGCGTAGCAATAGATAATAAAATCTTTGCTGAAATCTGGACATGCTAAAACAGGAGTTTTAGCAATGGCCCTTTTAATACCTTCAAAGGATTCTTTCCCTTCAGGAGAGCAACCAAAAATTTGTTTTCCTTTCATCATTTGGGAGATATTCAAAGTTAGCTCTGTGAAATCAGGGATGAACCTTCTCAGAAAGTTGATCTTACCAAAGAAAGAGTGCACTCCCTTTTTCTTTGGTTGGAAGAGGAATCTGCTAAATAGCTTGAACTCACTCAGGATCAATTTTGATACCATCTTTGGAGATAACATGCCCCAATAATTTCCCCTCAGTGACACAAAAAGAGATTTCTTAGGATTTAAAGAGATCCCATGTTCTCTATATTTCAAAAGAATTGTTTCCAAATGTTGAAAATGATTAGCCCTTTTTTAGAAAACACGGTCAAGTCGTCAAGGTATACAACAATACACTTCCCTTTCAAACTTCCAAAGGATAAGTCCATAGCACCGACATTAATGAGCCCAAAATTCATCCTTTTGTTAGCAAAGGTACCCCGAGGGTAGTGAAGGCCGTTTTGTGTTGATCTGCGGTATTAACTTCTACACGGTTATATCCCGAGAAGCCATCAAGCATAGACAACATTTCGGATCATGTTACTACTTGTAAGACCTGATCCATCATAGGTAAGGGATAATTATCCTTTAAGGAATCTTGATTTAGATTCTTGAAGTCAACACAGATCTGAATCTCACCATTTTTCTTCCTAACATGCACAATATTGGCAATCCATGTTGAATGGTGAATAGGAAAAATGATTTTGGCTTTCAATAACTTCTGTATTTCCTAAAAAATTGTGTCAGCTATCTTAGGATTGTATTGCCTCACCTCGTTTAAAAGGCTTAATCCCGGGTTTGAGAGGGATAAAATCTTTGCATCTCCTTTGGTTGAAAGGCTTTTAAGTCTTCATAGGAATAAGCAAGGACATCTTTATACTTTTTCAAAAGACTAATTACCTTCTTCTTTTCTTCTGGGGTGCAACATTTTCCAATGTTCACGAGTTTAGGATTAGTAGAACTCCCAATATTAATTTTGTCATATTTAGCTGATTGTTGAGGTCTAGCGAAGCTTTAAACTTTACATACCTGTCGTGTTTGCCAAGCTGTTCTTCTAAACTCACCAATCCTTTTGGAATCTTGTTTCCTTTGAGTTTGATACATCCATCCCTGATCCACTTCTTCTTCTTTGGCGTCTTCTTTGTCAAAGGGCACACTCTCACAAGGCAAATTATCACTTCCTTCGTGAAAGTACATTTGTTCAAAATTATCCTTGAGTTCTAAGAAAGAAAGCAAGTGTTGATCGTCATTGAAAACTTGCCGATTACTTGTATTATCCATGTACACTTGGGTCTATGGATCATCTCAATGGTGAACTTATCTTGAGAAAAGTCGGGATGAGGTATAAGCGGTGACCACGAGACTACTAGTGAATCAGCCACAGTATTCTCTTCTCTAGGCATTGCTTCGATGGAGAAAGTGTCAAGAAATTTAATGGAGTCCCATAACCTGATTCTGTAATGTTTCAACCTTTTATTCTTTACTGGAAGAGATTCCTAACTTGCTTGACAATCAATTCCGCATCCCCACGAGCTAGAAGATTCTTCACACCTGTTCTTTTGCCACATGGAGTCTAAGAATGAGAGCTTCATACTCTGTTGTATTATTGGTATTTTTAAATTGCAACTTGAATGAGAAAGGATGAATCCTTCCTTAAGGTGACACCAATATGACACTAGCTCCAGAACCAGCTGAAGAACAACTTCCATCAAACTCTAATATCCAAACACCATTAGGATCTTTAGGTGACACTTTGGGAGTTGGATTTCTTCTGGAGACATAATCATGTAGTTGCCATGACCCATATCCTCATAGAGTATTTGTGCTTGGGATCATCAGCTTTTTTTTACAATATACTCGAGACTACTTCTCGAGCAACAACTTCTTCATTTTCCCATTAGCGAGTATGATGGCATGTGACCAATCCATTTGAATTTCTCCACCCACATCCTTACAAAAATTTCACGCCATAAACATCCCATATGAAGGAGGAATATCTGCTACTAGGATAGTAGCCAAAACTTTCTTCTCAAGCAAAGTAGCAAAAGCCACTTGTGCATCCTTAATCCTTCGACCAGGGCACTTCCTTACTTTCCATGGAATAACAAGATCCGTAAGTGCGGGTGAGAGTCAAGCCTAAGGCATGAGCTACTTTGGTAGGCATTACATTTTCGATGCGAGTCTATGACACATTGCTGAGCCTATGGCCAGCCTATAAGGAGTGTTACATAGAATGGTTTTATTTTGTCATTGGGTGAGGTGACAAGCGGCTACCAGATTAGGTTGTGGTGCAGAAGGAGTGGGTAAAAGGCCTTTAGAGGTAGTTTTAGAATGGGAATTGACAAAGTGAATCATTTTATCAAAAGCCTTGGGATGGATTTGATAATATTCAGCCTCTGAGATTTGAACCTTAGTCTTTTTTAGGTGATCGATAATATCGAAAGACCCATAAGTGGACGGGTTATCATCACTTGAGATCCTAGGTTTATCAATTTTAGGGGAAAAAGAAGTAACTTTAGTAGCAAAATTGTGAGTCTCACCTTTGGTGTAGATGAAATGGGGATAGGGGATCCTCTTTTTGAAATTACAGGGATAGTTGTCGGCTGCTCCTTAGATTTTTTGGTGGGCTACATCACTTTCTCCCTCTGATTTGTCTGCTCTCGAGTCATGACAGTGTATGATTCGCTATTCATGTCTGCTACTACTTCATCATAATCATCTCCTTCATCAATGCCTTCAATGGTGAAGAAATTAACTCGAGATCCCTCAAGTTCATCTGTTTCATCATCAACCTCTTCAACAAATTCCTCACAATCTTCATTAACCTCCTCATCCTCTGGTTCTTCAACTTCATAGGTTGCATTGACAGGAACTTTAATAGGAGGTCCTTCAAGTGCTAGCCTTGTTTGAGAAGCAGGAAAATGATTTCTGGGATGAAAATTCCTCCTTGGAATGTCTGCGTAGGGAGTATCTTGAGCCAATTGTTTCTTAATGGTGATGAGATCATTTGCAAGTTTTCTTACCAATGGATCAATATTAGGTCAGGAGTAGAAGAGGAGGAAGAAGTAGAATTAGATTTAGAAGGGTCTCTCCTCAACTTCCCGACATGATTAAATCATCTTCCACACTAAAAAAGAGTTTGATCCTCGAGAAAATGTTGCGAGATTAGCCCTTCTCGGTGCATAACTAACTTCAGAAATTGGGTGTTTAGGAAGAAGCATTTTTGGATTTGGTCTACGAGTTGAGTATTTGGTGGAATTTTGTTCATTAACTGTTGAATCGAGCCACAAACTCTCTCATGGGCTCTTGTGATTCCTTCTTTATTTGATAAATTTGGGCTAGCAAAGCATGCACGTCTTCCGCTTGATTTGAAATGGTTTTCAAACCTATTTCTCATTGTGTTCCAACTAGTGATAGCTCCGCCGGAAGGTGATAGAACCAATCAGCAGCATTATCTCGTAAAGTCTCAACAAAAATTCTTACGGATATGTCTTCATGTTCAACTCCCGAACTCCGCATGCAACTATGAAGGCTGCGATGTGTTCATCAGGATGTACTTTACCATCACCCTTGAATTTAGGAAAATTCTTCCGGTTACCTCTAGGTAACTCATGCAAAGGATGAGGAAGGGAAAGAGGCCCAACATGATGACCCCAAGGCAATGGTACCACCATTCTTGGAAAAATGGCTTGAAGAGGAACTGAAACACCAGCAAGAATCAGAGCTCGAAGATTAGGACTGATTTCCTCTGAAGGAATACCACCCGTAGGGATTCTATCTTTGACAGGAGGAGTGCTTGTTGAACAAGCCTTTATATTTCTTCTTGCTGAAGGAAAAGGAAAACCCTCCTGTTCCAAAAGTGGCGAGAATCTTCAAAACCAAGGGCCCTTCTCCCTCGAGTAAAACATGGAGTTGCCAAATCAAAAGATGATTGATAAATGATTATAGAATTGGAATATGATTCCCAATAGAGTCGCCAAAAGCGTTGGTCGTAAAAAAGGACTTCAATAAGAGCAACAGTCAGGGGACATGAAGTCCCTCCTCTTTAATGGGAGAGGTTCCCTTATTCAGAAATGAACCTATTTACACATATACAAAGCATATTTTTACTATGGAACTTGGATATTATGAAAGTGTTTTCTAAAAAGATCATCAATTACAAAAGGACTCGAGGAATGAAAATGCGAGAACGAGCGTAAAGGCACCATTCAATTATAGATGACAGAGTAATTCCTTATGCATGCGAGTGTACAATGAATTGGAATAAGATCATTTGTATCACATTAATAAGATGAAATTTGAAAAGACGCAAAGTTCTATAAATAACATCTTCAAGAATACAAAGCTTCTCAAAGCATAATACGAGACAAATGATCTAACAAAAATGAATAGCTTGAGAGTAAAGGAAACCAGATAGACAAAGAATGAAAAATCATACGTATTGATTTATTTATGATTTATTTACACTTTCAGAAATAAGCCAAGTTCTTCCCCTACAAAATGGCAAGGAGAGGCCATTATATAGTTTTTAAATTAGTTACTCTTGGTAACTACTTCCTTTAACTAATGTTTAGTTAAAGCGCTGCTAATCGCAATACCCCAACTAATTACAACAAATCCGAGAGGAAAAGGGGGAAGAGAAGAGAAGAATTAGGAGAAGAAGATAGGTTCTCATGACTGGGAGGGACCCACTGACTTTAAGATCCGCCTGTATGAATCTCTTCAACGTCTCGCTATGTCTCTCGCCTCGTGGGACCGATGTGTTGGTAGTAGACTAAGTCCAAAATCGAGGCACTTCTCCATTTCCTTGTCGAACCTGGACATGAGTATGATAACCTTTATTTTCTTCTTCTATGGTAGATTGAAGAGAGCAGATCTCCTTCATTTTTCCTTGGAAATGGAGCTTTCCTTGAATAGATCACCTTTGATAAAAGCTACGAATTGAGCTTTGATTTCTTCTAAAGTTAGAGGCACACCGAGAAGTCTCATCATGAAGATGGCGATGTATATCTTTGAAGGCAGATATAACTAGTGTTTTGAAGGCCTCACCCTTACGGGCGGGTATTCTTTAACTCTCCCAAAGCCTCCTCCAACACTTTGATTTTCCATTCCATGTTGTAGACCCGGGACTTCGACAAATTATCCTTGGCATCCTCAAAGACCTTGCTTTCCGTCAAAACATTTTCATCTGTTTGTCCCATTAGACGGAGGTCTACTATCTAACTGCCCCAAAGTTTAAGTTCTTTATCAATGCTCCCAATAGTGGAGGAGAGCTTCTGTTGCAAACTACTCACCTTCCCATGGAGTTTGAAAGCTTCATCAATGAAGTTCAATCCTGCAACAAGCATATCATCTACCATAGCCTCCGTAGCCCTTCCATAGACAAAATACTTGTGCATGTATTTGATACTCTGCACTTCATCCTGGCTCAGAATTACAGGTGGTGGAAGAGTAGTCAATGGGGTAGGATCCAAAACCTTATCTTTGGACAGCAGAGACTTGATGAAACTTGTAAGAATCTGGGCCTGTTCCTCCAACTACTCTATGGATTTCTGCCCTTTCTCTACCCTCCCAATGACTCGTGATTGTTTCCTCGAAGATTGTGGATTTCTCCTTCGAGGGTGGACTCTCCCATGGGAATTCGGAGAGTTCCATATCAGATGCTTACAAATCTTGCTCTCGGCATTGTCGACTTAGGCTTAGCTATCTCCAGAATTGTTGGCCTTGAGCATCGACACTATCCGGGAGGTAATTCTAGCCTTTTTGGCGTGAGAAGGAGGAGTAGTGCCTAATAAGTGCTGCCACAGCAAAATTGGGTCTGAAACACGGGAGGAAGACTTTCTCTTCCTACTGTCAACAAGAGGTTGCACCCATGCAAAAGAGGAGGAGGAAGAAGCAGGTGGGGCAAGAGGACCAAGAGATAGAGAACTCATGGCACCCAAGGTTTGTATTGTTGTTTCCTCGAGTTGGGATATGAGTGGAGTGCTTAGGGATCTTGGTGCAGAGGAATCAGCGGTGCTTGGATGTTCGGCGCTCGGACTTCTTTATACCTATCTATTAGGGCTTCAGGGGTGCTTTGCGGGAGGCTGGAACTTCACTCTCTTCACTTTCACTGAGAACAATAATGTTCTCTAGTCCCAAAGGCAATTCTGCATGCTTCCTCAGGGGGTCTTCTTCCATAGGCTCCTTCTTAACTTCTTTGACTTTCTTCTGGTACACCTGGGTGGATGAGGAAGGAGTAGAGAGCCTAGGTCCTTGAGTTGATGAGGTAGCAGGGGTTTGCACAGTGCTTCGATGGGTGTCGATGCTTCCTTTATTGGTGTTGAAACATCCTTGGAGGAGGATTCCCTAAGTTCCTTCTAAATTCACGGACTTTCTTATCAAACCAGATCTTGGTCCTGACTAAGACCGGAGCTAGGATTTCAGCCAAATCATCCTTATCCTTTTTGAACCAATCCAAGTCCTCCAAGGGAGTGTGTTTGACCACATTGTCATACTCATATGAGTACAAGTTAGAATTATCATCTTGAAGCACATCAGGAACTTGGTACAAGTTGAGTTCTTGAATCAATTGTAGAGAAAACCTGTCATAATGCCTCCTTGCTTCAAAATCATCAACACAGTCAACCCAATAATCCTTTGTGTCTACCCTATGATGATAAGTGATCTTGATGTTCTACTCAATAAAAATTTTCAAGTCAAAGCAAGTTCTTGGCCTGAAGAAATGGATAGTAATGGGAGCTAGGGCCCTTTCTATATTTTGTGCATCCAGGGTTGTTTTGCAGGTGTAGTTTCCCAAAGAGATGGGGAAGTGCAAGCCAGTAATTTTCTTATCTCTGTAGGTTCTATGTAATTTGTCCAATTTCCTACACACTTCTATCAAGACCATTTTTTCATTGCAGAACATAGGAAGCTTGAGAGGAGTGCTCTCATAGCCTGCAAGCCTTATATAGGAAAATTTCCTAAATTGGATGAAATAGGCACCGTAATGCGCTATCAGGCTCATAGCTTCATCAGAAAATCTCCTCGCCGTGTCACTCTCAAGAATCTAGACAATGTACATGGTGAAAGCGTCATTCACCCTTCGGAAATTGTGATTGCTGGTTTCCAGGGTGAACTACGGGCAGTAGGCATACACGGGGTCATCCTTGTGAGCATCGATGTATGAGAAACCAAACCATTGCCTCGATGCTGCCAGAGTATACATCAGGTATGAAGTCATATAGAATTTCTTTGTTTGTTGTACATTAGACAGCTGCTCCGCTAGGTTCATACTGATGATCTCTGCCCAGTTGATACTCTGAGTTCCTTCACACACCATGTTGATAAGTGGGCACATCCAAAAATGGAACTCATTGGTAGAGGGTAAGCCCATAACCTGAGCCAGTAGGATTATGAAATCTGATAGTTCTTCGTTGAAATCGGCACGGAACAGAACCTTGGATAGATGGGATGCCCCCTTTTTAGGGTTTTTAAGCCACGACTTTGCCACCCTTGCCTTGTACTTCTCACTGTCTTGGTCGAAGAGGGCCTGTGCCTGGTTTTGAGAGATTACTATGGAATTGTCCATTTCTGGAATTCTTAGGGCAGTGCCAATGGTGGCAGCATCAAGTTTGGCGATGAGCTCCCCATGCACGTTGGCCAACTCACTCGAGTCGGGGTTGAAATGAGCACCGCAGGAGAGCACTATATCTGTGCATTGTACTGAGATAGGGAAGCCACCGGTGAAAGCCAAACCACTGTCATGGATCATCTGTGCCATAAGTGAAGGGTTTTTGCATCGGTCATCCTTGCCCAAAAATCCCCAAAATCAAGGTGGCGAACTTCACTGTCCCGATATTGGGAACGGTAGACTCGAGTGGTGAAATTTGTTCCTGCCCCTGGAATTTGATCTTCATGTTGATAGTAACTCGGAGAGCAAATTTGCTGGTTGGACTTGGGATGGAATTACGGGGGAATGGATACGCGCGCGGGAATTTTGGTCGAGGGTTCGAGCAATAGATAGCATGAAATAAGTGTGCAAAAACGCATATGGGGAAGCTCGTTATATAGTCATTTAGAGAGAGAAAGATAATAAATGCACATTAAATACACATCTACCAAATTGAAAAGTAAGATATTTGGGTAGAGCAGAAAAATTAGCAAGACGACACTTGGTTCATTTGGGACACGAGGGATGCGAAAGCATGAAGTACGCGGTTCGGGCGATTTGGGTGACGCGGGGAAAAGACGCACAAATGTTCTTGGGACATGCAGGATGAAAGTACGTGGAATATGTGATTTTTCCGAATCGGACGAAAAGGGAACAACGGGTCTAGGCGAACTTGGGACATTTGGGACAAAAAGTTCCGACGGGCCCGAAAAGAACGGACTTCGGGTAAACCGGCCGATCGGGGAACAGAGAGCCCGAATGAACCTGGGACATGTGGGACAAAAATGTTTGTGACGGCCCGAAAAACATAGAAAATGACCCAAAAAACGTAGATTTTCCCAATTTCTTGACTTATCACATTACCAGGATAACAAAAAAGACACTTAACCTCAAAATTTTAATTTTCAACTTCTTAAAAGCAGGGGAATTTTGAGTGGACAACATGCCATGGGCACAAATTTTTTCATGTCGACACTTTTGATGTGCGCTAGAGGTGGTTGGTGATGCAATAAATGTCAGGTTTTCGACCATGCAATGCACTTTCAAAACCCGAAATGAAGGATTTTGATTTTCCTTGATTTCCATATTCTTTTGCTCTTGTCTATATTTACCCGGGGGGAAGATATATACAACAAGATCTTTTTCTTACCCTTTTTAGGGTTGTAAGGGTAGTATCTCCAAAAAATTTCTAGTAACATCACAACCAAAATAACTTCCCGATCCTCTCCCATGAGTAGCAGAGTCCAGCCGATTATCTAGAAGTTTGTGTTGTTGATCCCGATGTTCCAACTATGCTCTGTTGCGCCTCTCTACTAGCGAGATCCTACTTGAATGACCTCTAGGTCCACCCTATGTCCTAATAGGACCTCTAGGAGGAGGCCCCATACTCAGGCCCTCGTGCATCAAATCTATGTGGAGGTATATAATGTGGGAGAGACTATTGTTCTGCTTACTATGGTCTAAAAGATGACTGTGAAGAACTTTGTCCACTACAAGGAGGAGGAGCTGAGCCCCTCAATCTATTGTCCCGCATTTGTTATATGCGGCTCGAACTCGGTCTCTAGCTTGTTGGGTCTTCCCCGAGTCTCCTATGCTATGTAGTCCTTCTCAATGGCCTTAGCTAAATTATATGGGAAATGGATCCGAACCGCACCTCCAATGTCTAGATTAAGGCCCTAGATGAACCTGTGGATCCTCACTTACTCCTCCCGCATGTAATCAACATCGGAGTAGATCCAAAAAAATATACTCTCATACTCGGCCAATGTCAAAGATGCATGTCGAAGGTCATGAATCTCATCTATCCTCTCGATGTATGAATCTCGTGACAAATATCAACTCTGAATCACTCCTCAAAGAGATCCCAAGTAACTCTCTCGGGAATCAATATGGAGCTTCGCTCCTCTCTGTCCTCCACCGACACCTACTCCATCCCTAAGTAGATAGATCACAACACGATCTTTTGTGTTGCTATAACAAGGACAAAGCTTGAAGCAACCACTCAAGATCACTAACTAGTCCTCTACCCGAAATCCACTTGTGTCACTGCAGTCATAATGGGATGGCCATAGCTTTAGGATCTCCCTGATGTGATCTGCAGCTATAGTCTTGTGACCCCTAGGCCTCTCATCATGTTCATCCCTAAGCCTAGGGCTCGAGATTTATCTCTATGTCCTTGAATCCGATTACCGTGACTTCTTTGTGGTGACTCTACTCTTCCTGACTCCACATGGGAGTTCTCTTCTCTATGCTCCTCATTGTGTCAAGGATATGCATGGGCATCCCCAAATGGCTCCCCATCATGTTTGGATGAATGTCCTCTAATGGGCCATCCCCATAATGTGGCATTAACATCCCAAAGTGTCTACAAAATATGTGGTAAGATGGCTTCCACAACATGATCCGGTGGTGGAAAATATAAGTCTATGTGGAAATACCCCTTGCTCGGTCCACGCCCGCATGAGACCACGAGAGTTAGTTCAAGACTCTAGGTTTCATTTCATTTTCCATGTTTACTAATATATACAATTTCCATTCAAATGTGTTTTCTATATTAAATTTTTTTGCTAGGTCTAAACTTGATGTCTCAAGTTTTCTAGTGTCGAAGGGTCCAAGATTTTCAACCTATGGCTTTGATACCAAGTGTAATGCCTCCTAAAATCTCCCACTAGAGACCCACGAACAACCTAGGTTTAGTAAGAAAAATTATGGAATAATTTCTTTTGAAGTAACCACAACAAAATTTAAGAGTCCTTTACAACAAATCTCAAATCACATTACAAAACACTAAAAGATTAAAGTTAACCCAAGCACGTTAAATTTCCCTTAGGTTATAATTTAATAATTAAACTTAGATAATCACAAACTAGTCATTTCTTAATAAAAATCATAGAGTAAGAAGGGCAAAAACAATTAAATGCCCAAGGTATTTAATTTCTCAAGATTTAAACAATTAATAAGGTCTACAAATAAGGGCAGAGAATATACGTTTAAATTAACAGGGTAAATTCTTACTTACCCACTCCCAGAACTCAATAAAGGATTCAAATTGATTTTTATCATAAATAACGCATTCAAATCTTCCTCAAAACATTTCAATTAGATAGTAAATTTTCTCATCTTTCCAAAAATGATATAAGGAAGTCCTCCTAATTCATCATATTTCTCAAGTTATGGGCGATAGGCCTTGGGATGAAAATTTTCCCAAGAAAGGGACTCGCTTAGACACTTGGGGAAGAAATTTTTCCCAAGCGTAGTCCTATGGGCCATGGGAAAAAAATTTTATTGAAGAAGAAACGTAGATCGGCGGAATGGGGAAGTAAACTTTTCCCAAATGTGAGTTGGTGGAGCGGGGAAGGAATTTAGTATTTTTCCCTTTTTAGGGACAAAGGTATAATTTATCTCCACATGCCCGCGATCCGTGGTGGGGCTTCGCACTAAAAAAACAAAACCGCAGCCACTAGGGGACACCTTGCACATTTCTATTAAAACACGGGAAGGTGCTTGACGGAGGAAACTTGGTTTCCTAGCTTTTTATGGAAAAAGCGCTATGGGATAAAAGGGATCCATGCCTCTGCTTTGAAACAAAATACGCCATGTGTTAAGCACAGATTTGAGTGGGGAAAACGAGTGGGAAACTTAGAAAATTAATACTTTTGTGTCAAAAGCGCAAAGGCTAAAATTAACCTACGCCTCCGCTGACCCCAAATGATGCCACGTGTCGGGATCTCATTGGATGCGAGGTCGGCGAGCCGTCAAGTGACTTAAAGAAATTTAGATTTAAAGGAAGAAAATTTTCAAAGGTTTAAAACTTTCCATGCCTCTACATATGCCTAAGGATGCCATGTGTCAACCGTGACCATTGGTTACATGTGGCAGGGCGGTAGAGAGAAACTTTAGAATTTTCACCCGAAATTCTTTAAAAATTTAAGTATTAGAAAACAACCGCTCCTCTGTTGTCGCATCGTGATGCCACGTGTCGGTCACCCAATCATTAGCAGTGGGGTAGCGGGTGATGGATAACCTTTGGAAATGTCACAAAAAAATTTAAAATTTAAGTTCGCTAGCGCAAACCCACATGCCCATGGAAAAGCTTTTCCAAATGAAGGGTGGGGTAGTAGGGCATGGGAAAATTTTCCAAATTTTCTTTTTTTTTGGACTTAGATTATTTTTAGTCAAAAAGAACATTTTCTAGGTTAGTAGAGTGGCAGGAGACTTCATGCCTTTAGAAATTTTTGGGTAAAAGTGCAAAGGGAAATATTTAGCCCATGAGTGTGCCTACAAATATTTTATAAATTAAATTTGTGAGATAGAATTTTTTTAAGCCAAAATGAAGTAAAACTTAGGAGAAGGCCATAAATTTTTATTGGGAACTCATTTTTTTGAAAACAAGGAGTTTTTGGAAAGGTATCAATGTCCTCTTTACACGAAACCATAAGAAATTGATTTTGATAAATTTTGAAGGGTAAATTTTGAGAAAACGTGTTGTTGTCACTTAACAAGTGAAGCGGTCTATTTAACTTATAAATTTTGTTCGAATTTTCCATTGATTCTTTCCCAACGGGGAAAACAGGCATGGAGGATTTCAATTGGAAGGTTTTAGGATAGATTTCAAGGTTAAATTGTTTGATTTATTTGCAATTCAATTCACCAATTTTATATAGGAAAATGTCTGCAATTTTTCCTTTGCCCGATTTGAAAGTTTCAATGAAAGTTTCTTAAGTGTTTTAGTTTACTTGGGATCATTTTGATCAAATTAATTCCAATTGAATATTTCATTTGTCTTTTATAGTTTTAAGGGTCGTTCTGATTAATATTTGATAAAATTTTGCAAGTATATAATGAAATAAAAGATGGAGTTTATACAATTAAAAAAACACAAAGACTAATCTATTTCTTTTTCCATACTATAACAACATTGAATTCATTCCATGCTAGTTTAAAATATTTATCTTTCCTTCCATCAAAAGTAGATACAAAAATGTAGATTCTATTATTTTCAAATCATGCATTTCAACAAACCAGAGTAATGTATTTCCTTCATACGCATTTCTTACTTTCAAATAGATATTGCTCAACATATTCCAAACACATATTTTAAACAGCAATAAATCCATCTATGGAGATAATGCAACTTGTATTCAATTGAAATGATTTCTTTCTTTTACAACTTCTCTTTTACAATGATCAAATATAACTTATAAGATATAAATCCTTCTCTTTACATAATTTTTTTCTTTACAAGTACAAAATAACCTGTCCAAATGGGATTTCATTTCTAAACAATGTAACTTTCCAATACAAACAATATTATAATTCATCCACTTTAAGTGGGAAAAGGCTTACAAAGAAGTTTCACAAGGGACTTCCAAAACTCGTGTTCTTTCTCGGTTCGAACAAAAACATGAAGTTCCTCCATTTTCAAGTTTGATCACAAAAAAATAGGGGAAAGGAAACACTCTTTACCCAACCAAGACATCCAATGAAAAGTAGAATCCTCTCTCTTCATTGGCCCAAGAGCCCCAACCAAAATGTAATAAGAGATAATTTCCAACACATGGAAACAATGGATTCCACACAACACAAGAAATATTTCACATTTCAACACATAGTTCAAAACCAAAACCACATTTTGCAACTACATATAAACACAACAAACAAAACTCAAGCTTTATCATGCAAGCCAAAGGAGCAAGAAACTATGGGGATGTTTCTTATTTCTCCATAAGGGGAAATTTGGTATTACCACCTTAGAAAAAACTACCAAAATATAACATTTCAAAACCCCGACATGCCCTTATGCCTTTCCCAAGTACCCCTTATTCGTCAAATTTTCTTATGCCTCCCCAACCTCTTATGGCACCCCATAACTAGAAAATAAATGCAAGCTATTTCTTTGTAAGGTGGAACCCAAATCCTAACTCCCTCCACACATATACCTCCGAAAACACTTGTGCCTCCCCATAAGAATACACCATAGTCTTCTCCTACACCATCCCTAGGTAGTCTACCTAACCAGCCAACAAGAAATAACAAACATACAACCATTCACATATTCATAAAAAAGAAAAGAAGATAATTTTCAAGAGCTAAGATCTTACCTCTCCTTGATGGAGTTTGTTCCAAATTCAAAAAAAATAAAAATTCCAATCCAAACAATCCCAAACATCCACCAAGCACAAGTATTCAACAATATCAAATATTCTCTGAAAGTAAGAGCTCAAACATCAAAATAAATCATCCAAAAATGTAGTATCAAAAGTGAAGCAACCAAAAAAAGCCAAGGAAATTCGAATATATAGAAGAGAGAAGAGAAGAGGATAAGGTGGATCCATGTAGGATATCATTTCACACATCCTCAACTCCAACACCCAAGTAAATTTCAATCTCCAATGCATAATAAATAGGTGGGTGAATAATATGACAGATTACTTACACACTCCAAACAAGCCCACACTTCATAAGGACTGAAATTTAAAACATGTAAGATAGTGCAATTACAACTTACAACTTGACTTACAAAAATGCATAATGAAGGCTAATTTTAACTCTCTAACCATAGGTAAGGTTGATATGCAAATTTGAGAGGTATGGGACAAAGTTTAATTTGTCCCACAAGCCTCAATATCACCTCCAAGACAGATTCGAATTTCGAAAGAAGGTGGAGTGTTTCTTACTCCTAAATTTTCTTACACATTTCCTTCACATCACTTATGCATTAATTATAAAAATTAGATCAAGATCCAAAACTCTATTAATTACTTTCTTGTGGCTCAATTTAATTAATTAGTTTTAACAATAATGATTACTCACATTATTTATCACAATCTAATAGTAATGAAAGGGGTAAATGCACCAATAAATAAACACATAAAAACATTAAACAAAAGGGACCAAACAAATAAATAAACATAACCCATTGGTTACATTTAAAGGTGATCCCTCCATGGGAATCCCTAACAAAAATACAAACACACACAAACAATACAAATTGCCATGGTGACCTTGTTGAATTCATATAGAATTCCAATGTGGTTGGTCTCAATCCCCGATGTTTGTTGTGATATATTTTAACCTAAAAACACAAATACCTCCTTCAGCTTCATGGCCACATCGAACAACGAAAATAAATATAGATAGAATTCCAAATCATCTATATATATGAATCACAAAAACATCAAAGCAACAAACAATATCATTTTCAATTTTATCAACAACTATATCATCATCAAATAAATTCCATTTTCTAGGTCTACTCAATATATCCAAATATCACATGTCGAACAACATCCATAAATATAACCATGTCGAACAGTATATCATCATCAATATATAAAATGTCTCTAATAATCATCATGCATCATATATAAATCAAAGTCAACAATAATCCATGATCTAACATCTAGCATCATACTAAATCAAAACTATAATAGTGTCCATAATAAATTGAGTAGTATCATGGTCAATATCAAAAGGTGTCGAAGGGAAGTGGGCACTACATGAACACTTTCGTTTTATGCTAAAATAGAGCTTCACAAAAGCATATAAGCATATACATTGAATTTTTAGATATTTTTACTATATGAAAACAACTGAAATCTTTGTGGAATTTTTAGTTATATACCCTTTTAAGTAGATATGGGATCTTGGAATGCATTATGATTGTGTTACCTACTAAAAATTGTGTTTAGTAAAATCTTTAAATATTGTAAAATAAATGTATTTCTCATGGATTGTTGTCTCTTAAAATTTTACAACATATGACAAATTGGAAACTCTACAAAAAGGTATATTCATGCATCACACTATATTTCTTTAATATAGTGAAGTTGCAAGTCCAATACTAAGGGTGCATGGAAAATGTAGAAAAATATAAATCCAAAGTATTTAAAAGTAGTATTTACCCTCCATTAATATTTCATAACTCTTTATTTTTTGTAAAATTAAACAAATCATTATTTATTATTAACTACCTTTAAATACACTTTTATGACATAACCTTGTTTTGTAGAATCCAAATTGTCAAAAACACTATTATTATTATTAACATATTTTAATAAATTCATTCATCATCTATATCATTAAGTGTATTCGTTTTTGTGCATTATTTATTTTACACTAATAAATATTTTTGTATTTGTCTACCACAAGCACTAATGGATGATGTTGTCTGCATAAATAATTATTTTTCTACATATAAATTCATTGTCACCAATGAATGAATCAATCCATAATAACTATTATTATTTATTTATAATAAAACTAAATTTAAAATTTAATTTAATAAATCCTTTTATATGCCTATTGGCCTCTCACAAGCACCTATGGATGCTTTTGTAGTATCTTATTACATTGAAAAAAAATAGCAACATATACGACTCCTTTTTCATTTTCATTTTCATTGTGTTACTTCTTTATAAATTTTGATGTTGTTTCATATCTACTTTTAAAATTGAGGACTACCTTACACTAGTGTCGTAATCTACTTTCAAATAAAATGATTTGAAAAAACTTTTTATCTTATATGAATTTTAAAAATGGGGAATATTTGAGACCTTAACTTTTCCCAAGGTTTAATATGGTTTAAAAGTATAATTTATATTTATATTTGTATGGGGAACTTTGAGGTGTCGGGTATTTTTTAGCTGATAGGTTATATTACATGATAAAATATATTACTCCCGAATCGGCCTCAATTTTGTTCAAATTTTCAGATATTTAAGGAAGATCGAAATTTGTGTGACACGAAAACCTACCTCACTCCACGTTTTTTTTTAATTCGATGGTTGTTTACATGTTTTTAGGTAAAAAATACTCAATTATTTTTAATATCATCATCCTCTTCAACTTTCAAATGGTTTTCTCCCATACTCATTGCAACCTCCACGTAATATGTCACAACAAGTGCACTAGTCAATGCCATCGCCATACTTGTATTATAAAATTATTAGATTATTTCTTGTTTGATATAATTCCATCTTCTACAGGAGAAGTGACGAGTGGATTGGAGAAACATTCAAGTGAAATGATGAATAAAAGTGGTCTCATGGATTTCTATGATGGTAGGGCATTCATAAAATGTATCAAGTTAAAAATCGTGGAAAAAATTGTGTCAAATTCAATTAGATGGTGTGAATACATACTCCACAACTTGTATCAGCATACTGCAAGCCTTTGTAGAGATAAGATATTTATAATAACAGTGTGTGGACATATAGAAAATTACAATAGAAAGGTAATTTTTTTAAAATGTCGTAATTAAAGATTCCCAAATAGATATGTATGTAAAATATGCACCCATACATAAAATACATGAAATTTTCAAAAAAGCACCTCAAAGCGATGTGGTTTCATAACAATTATGATTGTATATTATGTTCAACATGGAATTATTGCTAAGGCTTTAAGACTTCTAAAATAAATTTTGTCTCAAGGATTAGTACATTTTTAGGGTATGCAAAAATAAATAAATATGAAAACGTATTAGGAAAATTATAGAAAATTAAATTAGTAGGTGTGGATCCATATTTCACAACTTTTGCAAACATGTTACTAGCTAGTGTTACAATGAGAGCTTTAGATAGAAAGGGAGTTCTTTTCATATGTTTTCATTGTAAATTCCCTTTTAGATATGTAGGAATGCATGAAAAAATTCCTCATAGTTATTTTACTTCCCTCATCTGTTTTAACAAAAAACACATATTAGTTGGTCGGTTTGGTCCATACTATAGCATATAAACCCCAATTTATCAAAATTATTATGTCAGTAGAGGAGGAAAAAGTAGAATTTCCTCTCATTAACATAATGGTTGATTGGTTGTGAGATAAGTATGATTTTTCCTTGCTTTCAAGGTTATATACGCCTCTCAAAAAATTAATCTTGCATTAGTTAATGAGTCTAGTCGAAAATAACATAGATACCCTAACATAACATGCCTTAAATTCCAATGAAATTACAATGGAAGTTCCATCTCACTAATATAATGTTTGTTTGGTTGACAAATAATTATGATTCCTTGATTCCAAGGTTAGAATGGCTATCAAAATATAAATGCCACAATGGCATGCTGCGAGGCCTCGGTTGTGATAACATAGATACCCCAATATATCACAATTTTTATAAGTGGCCCTCTCACTAATATAATGGTTTATTAGTTTTGGGATGAGTATGCTTGTTGCCTTGCTACCTAAGTCTAATATGCCTTTGTAGTGTATCTTGGAATTGCTTCGCCAAATCTAATTTTTCCTCCATATTTTGGTATCAATGTAACTATTACATATCCTTTAAGTGTAAGTGTACCATTGAGAATGTGTATAAAAATGGTATGGTTGTAACCCAAATGTCAAAAATCATTCCCTAAAGGGGAAGTATGACTCAAAATTCTATAATAACACTCCACCTCTACTTTTTCATTGCTCATATGGTTTTCTTAAACTGCTATAACATATTTTACTATCAATGTAGCCATTGCTGCAACTTGATTCAATGAAAAATTGTAATAAGCTAGTTAACAAGTTAACAAAGTTATCATATATTTACACGTAAAGTTTTCATATAATTGTTCCTACATTTAAATTTATTTAATAAATTAAAATTTATGCTTTAGTTCTAAAAAAGTAACATATAGTCCATTAAAGTATATGTGTTGAGTTATTTCCTATTTCCATGTGTCGTAGTTATCATTTAGATCTATATTGTGTGTTATATGTTACATCATAATACCACGCACCATGTATCTTGTTTTAATCACCCATGTGAGATTAATATAAGATAAATTACTAGCTTATTATGAAGGAATTTCGGTAATGTCTAAGATTTGATAGATGTATTATATAAAAATAAAGAAACTATTAAATTTAATCGGTGCTTAAAATATTTTCTAAACAAAGGTTCGTCATACATGACATTTAAAGTTAGAATGGCAACAAATATTTTTGGAGAAAGCATGTAAATAATAAATGTGAAAAATATTTGTCAAAGATATAAACCCATCTTTCATACATTTCAATTGACAAGCAGGAAAATTTATTCCAAACTCCGATTTCAAAGGAAAGTGGTTGCGTTAAAAAGGAGCATTAACACGAAATATGGCGTCTCTTTACTTATGAAATTACATGCAAGAAAAAAATACTATTACAAAAAGTAATTTGCTATTTCTTCTTATGAATGATACGAAACATTCGAGAGGTTGAGAAATATGTTATTTCTTTATATTGTCTTGGTTATTTTTCACTACTTAATTTTAAAAAATCACATAGAGATTGTCAATCAAAACACCCACCTATTCGTGTGTATTAGATGTCATTTAGTAAATGTGCCACCACCCATGTTTACTATTCATCTTGTTGGGTTCCTTATAACTTATTTTTATAAAACTATTGAAACTTGGCTCAAAAGTTTTTGTTGGGCTAGTTATGAATTTGGTTAATTGTTTCATATCGTTGCATGGAAATTGTACTAGCCCCTAAAGAATTTTTGAGGGCTCAAATTTACATATATTGAAAGTCATTTCACTTCCATTTTTGCTAAATGGATCGTGAAGGTGAGTGATGTACATTATATTACATAAGATATGATGGATAGGTAAAACATCTTGCAAGGGATTAGGTTTCAAAATATTATCATTCTCAAATGTCATGTTAAATTAGCTAGGCTCCTTTGACACCTACATCATCTGGAAGACAGTGGAGAAAATAAAACCATGGTGTCAGTGTCATGGAAATGGATATCAAAACGGTTTTTCCATTCACCATGATTAACTTTGGTTGTATCTAGTTATCAATTTTTATAATGTCCCTACTATGGAGGTGCTTTGCAATTTGGTCCTCAAACTTAATTGTTGAGGAATCCACAATTTATAATATTTTTGAAATTGATCTCGTAGATTACTTTCTTGGAAAAAGTCCAAAGAAATATTTATCTTCTAAAAAAATAGAAAAATTCTTCAAGGATATCTTGGATACTATTTCCATGGAGAAGCTCCATGAAACTAGAGTGCTTTCATCCCCTCCCATGGTGAAAGGACAATAAATGGTATCTTGATAAACAATTTAATAATTATGCATCCAACTAAGGATATGAATTTATTTTAACAAAAATTCCCATGGTGGATAAGCCTAATGCTAAGTGGTCTTTTAATTGTTCTACACAGTACTAGTATCCCAAGTTCAAAAGAATTTGGAAAGTCATTTGTTAAAGCTCAAAATTTATCTCTTTTCTTCATGTTTGATTTATCGAGGCCTCCTTCTCTATTGAATGATTGTTAATTTAGGGTTTTCTTAGACATAGTGTTATTTTTGTTTTCATAAAGAGACAATTTACACCTTTCTTGTTATTTCTAGAAATCTCAAACAACATTGTCTTAGATTCATGATTTTCAAATATCTTTAAACCTAGAAAATATGTCTTCAAGAATATCCTCCATGGTAATTGGCCTTATTTCCCAATGCATTTTACATGGAAATCGATTAATTTCAAAGTGGATTCATTTTTTTCATTTTGAATGAGAGAAACACATGCATGTATACATTTTGATACATTAGTTGATTTCAATCTGTCATCTTTTAACAAAGTTATGATTGTTTCCATTGCCTCTTTTGAGATTTATGTGTAATTACAAATGGTGGCCCTTGAAGATGCCAATCTTTAAACTTGTCTTCATCACTGGGGTGATGCTCATTGTACCATGGTTTGCGGCTAGCCTCTACTTCCTCCCAATAACCATTTTCCAAAAGTTAAGAGCATCAGACGTATAACTCTCTACGTGGTGCTCCATGTCTTGGTACCACTTTCCACCACTTCATCGATGTGGGGATAGGACTTCGCCATCACCGTGTTGTAATAGTTGCGACATGTAGCTTCTTTGGAAAAAATTCTTTGATTGCCTTCGGAAAATGGTCATAGATATAAGGAGCTTACAAAAGCCATCGAAAATATATCCACCACTAACGAGTTAAATGATAGAAACCCTCTTTTTGTTAACATCTCCACAAAAATTGTTTAATGTATTTTTTTTTATTTGATAGTGTTTTGTAAATTATTGCTAAACCACATCACTAATACATCACCCCGCTTGAAAGATTAATCACGATATCTCACTCTCGAAAACATTAATAAATATAACGTGCTGCTAAATGTTAAATCGTTTCTCTTTAACTTAACATGCCCTTTTGTCAAATCTAATTGCACCGAATTAATTTAATACTATTTAAAGTATACGCCCTCCAAATGCTAAATGTCAAATTGTTTCTCTTTAACTTAACATGCCCTTTTGTCAAATCTAACTCGCACCCGCATTAATTTAATACTATTTAAAGTATACCTTCCCTCAAACAAAAGTTACATGAAAATCAAAAATTTATAAAAAAGTAACACAATGAAAATGAAAAAGGAGTCGTATATGTTGCTATTTATTTCAATGTAATAGTATATTACCAAGGATAAATGGAATAACTATTCACCCAAAAAAAAAAACATTGGGGTATGGTAGTATAAAATGGAAATGTCACACTAGTTGCCACAAGTGAGTCTTTTTAGAGACTAAAGGAGATGACTAAAATGAAAATGCATCACAAATCCAAACCTGTACCTAAAGCCAAAATTCAAATTGGAGAGACAAAGGAAGATAAAGAGCGGAGGATTTTAAAGTATTCGAAAAGTTACTCAAAAAAACACAGAGGAAGATGCCGCCAGTACTAAAAGTAGTTTTCCGATTTATCCTCTTTTTTCAAGGTTTTCATAATTGGACCTTGAATCCATTTCATATGATGGGAGTTGCCGGAGTATTGGGTGCTGCTCTTCTATGTGCTATTCACGGTGCTACCGTGGAAAATACTTTATTCGAAGACGGTTTAGTGTATTTCTTATTAATCTCTAGCCATCCTTCTTGCAAAGACTCTTTTTTTAATACCAAGGATTTTAGCACTTAAAAACAGAACCTCCAACACTTTCTTTGTCCTTAACGCATTGTATTTTACGGGGATTATTCACTTCAACAATCTCCGATATAGTTAGATATTTGACCAAAAGGAAGGGCGCCGTCGAAGGAAGGGCGCGCCACTGATAGAGCTCATTTATGTATCCTTTGTATCCTTTACCTCATTAGGTACATTTCGCACCCTTATATTTAAGAAACTTTTGAGGTGAGTTAACAGATCTGGAAGAATCTCTCTTAAAAAACTTTGAGAGGTTCGATACAAACTATTTCGTACATGTTCCCAATGATCTATTTTTGGGTACATATGTACCCTCAACATAACAGATCGACTGCCATCATTTGTATTCCACCAATATCTATTCATGTAAATAAGATCCTCGAATCGATAATGAGGCCAAAGAAAACATCTTATCTTTTCTCTTGTATCTATGCTAATATGTTCATATTTTTCAATGAGTTCTTCGTCATTCTTTATGTCATTACTATTTGACAATCTGCACTTTCACCTAAAGTGCTTTCCAGATTCAAACAATTCAAAATTTGAAATTCTCTCGACGTCTTGGAATAAAAATATATTCGAAAATGAAGGAACTTGAATTTTTTTCATTTTCATCCTCCATAGTTTCTATTTTTCCACGTCGGACGATTCATCAAAAAGATTTACATCAATCCCTTTACTTTTTAATTTCAATAAAAAACATACAATTTTATATATAAAGAATCAGTCATTAAAATACCCGGTATAAGTGGCATAGACCGTCTTCTTGCATCCCACAAAATATTCTTAAATGTATTCTCGTTATCCTTGAAATAATTTCCCATATACATCATAAGCTCTAATAATTCTAAGTCAAGTTCTCCGTTATCCATATATGATTTAGCTACTTGATATGCAAAGTTATCGTTGCCTAATTTCTTTGGGGTCTAAGAAACGTGTCGCATTCTACGGCACTTTTAAACCAAGGATATATAAACGGGTTTCCAAGCTTGTACTTATTTCTCCAATTAAGTACATTTTTCGCCCTTTCTCGATTCACCAATTTATTCGCTCTTCTTTTCTCTAGTCTTTGTTTTTCTATTTTTCTCTTTTCTTCTTCTCTCTTTCTTTTTCTTTCTTCTTTTTTTTCCTTCTCTTTTCTATTTTTTCTTCTCTTAGCTTTTTCTTTCTCCTTTTGTTAGTTTTTTTCTTTTTCCTTTTGTTACTTTTTTTCCTTCTTTTTTGTTCTTCATTATCCAATCCTTCTTTATTATCCAATCCTTATTCATTATCCAATCCAAAATCCAATTGAAAATGAACTTCATCCCATCCCTTTTTGTCACCTTGTGCTTTTTCCAACATCTAGTTTAAAAGTATTTTCTTTTTTTCTACTCGAAATTTTTCAGGATGTTTTGTTTCTTTTTGTCTTTGTGATAAAGATTCCTAAATTCTTGAACTAGAAAGTCTCTATATTTTAGATTCTTTCTATTTTTGTCTCTTTTAACTCGTTTAGCTCGTCAAGCTTTTTTAGCTTGTTCATCTTTTTTTATTATTCTTTTATCCTTTCTTTCCTTCATTTTGTCCCTCATTTTTTCTTTCTCTTATCCTTATCTTCTTTCCTGAATGCCTTTTTCAGTTTTTACTTCTTTTCGAGTAGTTTCCGCCTTCACTTTTTGCATTCTTTCTACTTTTTCCGTTTCTCTCTCTTTCTTTTTTGTTCTTTTTCTTGCTTAATTCTCTGTTCTTCCTCCGCTTTTTTTTTTTTGTCTTCTTCGCTCTTTCTTTCCAGTTCCATAAGAAAATAATCAACATCAAAGTCCTCTAGTATTTTAAACTCTTCAAATTCATTCATATTAAGAAGACGCGTTTTAAATATGTGCAGCGGAAAAAGGTCACCAAGTTTTCTTGCCTTTTTGCTTTTTTTTTAATTTATGGGAAAAGCCAAAATTGAAATTTGTAATAGGGATTCTTATGAGTTGTCAATTCATCAGAACTCTTTCTAGTTTTCTCCTTTATAGCTTTCTCCTTTATAGTTTTCTCCTTCCTAATTTTCTCCTTCCTAATTTTCTCCTTCCTAGTTTTCTCCTTCCTAGTTTTAGAAGAATCGGAATCGGAGTAATCGGAATCCTCTAAGTAATCGGAATCATCGGAATCATCAGAATTCTTGGAGTAATCGAGAATCCTTGGAGTAATCGGAATCATCGGAATTCTCGGAGTAATGTCAATCCTTTTCGGTTCTTTGAAAATTGGTAATAGCTTGATTGTCTGGTTTTGGTATATAGTGTATAGGGGATCCGTGAGTATCCTCATTCATATAATCGAGATAACTATATGCTAAAAGATTATATCTCATTACTTTTGATCTTTTTAAGAGTCGTCCTATAAAAGACGCAAATTTAATGTCTCCCAAAAAAACATGCAAATTGACTCCATCCCAATCGGTTACCAATTACATTTATCCTTTCTAAGGGTCCTATTATGTACCCAAGTACACCATTTTAACCATTGTTTGAACCTTTTACCTTTTTTTTTAAAAGTTATTATGTACCCAGACACCATTTTAACCATTGTTTCAATCTTTTACCCTTAAATCTTGAGGCCCTTTAGAATCCAATATTCCTTGCATATCTAGGAATTCTTTGATATCCTTTTTAATTAAAGGATACAATGTTACGTATTGTAGTAAATCCCTTATAAGACCCCTTCATAGCCAGTATTTGTTGCCATATCTTTGCAACTACATATGCTTGGGAATTTTTTTAAAAATCTTGTTTTTGAGACTATAAATAGATATAATCTATCTATAGAGACCAAAAGAGAGGTAGATGATTTGCCGATCCTGTTTATATAGATGGAGATATCTGTAATTAATTGGAAATATGTGTAATTAATAGATAATATAAATAGGGAGATACTGTAAACAATGCAGTGTATAGATCTACATTATCACTATATCTATACATTGATCTACATTATCAATATATCTAATACATTGATATACATAGATTATTATATCTATAATAGATATTATCTATATCTAATATGTTACCAAATACCTTTTAATATATAAAATATATAAAAGGATTTGTCTATATTGTTTACAATAATAGATATAAACAAAAATGGAAAATAACGAAGTTCTTGAATCGACTGAAAGATTGGGGCTAAATCGATAGAAAAGGCAAAAAACTATTTGTCTAAATTAAATTGCGCCGCTGCACATGCAGCTATTTTTATGGTAAGAGACTATGACCCGACTACTCAATACAACAATCTTTTGGATCGTGTTTTGAGACATCGTGATACAATTGTATCACATCTCAACTGGGCATGTATATTCTTAGGCTTCCATAGTTTTGGTCTGTATATTCATAATGATACTATGAGTGCTTTAGGACGTCCTCAAGATATGTTTTCAGATACTGCTATACAATTACAACCTATCTTTGCTCAATGGATACAAAATACTCATGCCTCGGCTCCTAGTTTGTGACTCCCGATGCGACATCAAACACCCGGCTTAACACGGGAGGTGATGCTAAGTCTCGAAGAAAAGGAAGAGCTATCCAGGAATTCGGTCTTTATTTTATGATCCAATGAATAAGTATGAAACCCGCTTATTTTATGTTACTATTGTAAATTTCCTCGAATTAGGAGCTCAACCTACAGGAACTGTTCATGGTATTTTTCTGAGGGCAAAAATGTTTCGTTTTAAACACGCTTTTTAATTAATAAAAATAATAAAAAAAGGGGAGATAAGTCATGCGACTACGTCTAGGTCCAATAAATTTATCAATAAATTTAAATTACATGAGATTTCTATATTATTCAAGTTTCGTGTCATGGTTGTTTTCTTATTATCCTTTTTTTTCCTCCTAATTCTCCTTTGGGAGCTTCTACTCTAACATAATGTTCTTGTTTTGATAACTCAAATGTAGGGGAAGGTTTTTACTAATAATGAAATTTAAAGGTTATAACCCATGAGACCTTTTGGGTATGAAAAAAATCATCGGGGTAAAAATTTAAATCTGAGGTTTAGATTTATTCATTTATTGAGATCCCGACAAGATAATTCCTATTGATCGTCCATACTAGTTGTTATCTAGGTGATCACGAATAGGATAAAAGATCGTTCAAAAGGGACATCGTGGAGCTAAAACTAAGGTCACCGTCCAAAGATTCTAATATGTCTTGCTGCGGAAAAGGCAGTGGTGGTGAAAAAGGCATCTCCCGCTACAAAGAATGCAAAATGAAGTGGATTTGCACCTTCTAAATTACGCACATCAATCTTTAGCTTTAATGCTTATTTTAAATATGCGAAAACCTTTTATGGGCATGCTGCATCAGCATGCAACTATCCTTTCACTGTGATTTGTTGATGTGGATTACGGAGGGCCATTCGCTTACATTTCCCATTGCTAAATTACACATTAATTATTAATTTAGATTTAGTTGCATCAAACAATAATTCCTTACTAATAATTTGTTCGCTTTTACAAATGGAACTAGTTATTGATCGATAATAATTTATATTTATTTAATGTTGACGTTAACAACTTTGTTGATATGGGTGTCTATTGATAATCAATATCTTAGATAATATTAGTAATTTATAGAGACTGGAAAATATAATTATTATATATGATGTCTTCCTAAATTAAAAAAGAAAATTTTAAGGTTTCTTATATTCAAAATTTGGAGATTTCTTTGTTTATTTTTTTATTTAAAATATCGAATCTTAAATAAATTTTTTTTTCAAAAACATTAAAATTTATATATAGAAATAAAATAAGAACATAATCCTGTTGTTATGTTTAGTTGTAGTATTTACCAGTGGTGACATTGCAACCAAGCAAAGAGACCTTGTTTACATATACATGAAGTTTAATTATAATTATTGTTTCTCACAAATAAAAAATTTGGTTTACCTGCCCCTTTTCACACATATTTGCAGTATAAACAATCTCCACACATGATCATGGATTTAGAGTTGGATTAAAGGTTAGGAGCATGCTATAGACAATAATTAGAGTGGACAATCTCATTTAATAATTTTTCCCATCAAGTAAATAAATAAAAGTTGCATGCACTCTTGTCTTTTAAAATTTGCTTCAAAATCATAATAAATCACAAATTTAGAGAAATTGTTATACAAAATGAATAAAAATATCCTATAAAATTATTACAAAATGACAAAATATATTCCATGGATAGAGAAAATTAATCACATGGTGTGTTTAGAATGCAACAAATATTGATGGGACTCATATATGAACAAAGCACTAATTTTGCACAAACTAATAAAAATGTTTATGTAACTCCCATGGTATTGTGAAGAGTTATATTTCGAATAGGCCCTATCAATTTCTTAATATAAAATGATAGGCATTTCCCTAAAATTTAGGAATAGTGAATTAAATAATTATTTCCTTCAATCATACTCACCTCTATTGGCTACACAACACACGTGCACAATCTAGAATTACATTGGAGAATAGGTAATAACATATCAGTTCATAAATATGACATATTTATTTTTACTTGTAAAAATATTCTAAGACATTTTTATGCACATACTTAAATTTATGTTATTAGGAAAACTCATGTTGAAACACGGGGTGATGAGCGGGGAGGAAGTCTTTGGAAAAAATGTTGCTGAAATTGAAGATGTGAAGAGTGATATGCATCACTAAAAATACTATCCAATTCATCCTCAATGATTGGCATGCCATGAAATTGAAATTAGAGAATTTGACCCAGGTTCTGAGTGGAGGTTATATCGATATGCTGAAAGAAAAAGGAAAGGTCTTGGAGAATGACGTGGATATGTTAAAGGTTTTGTTCTAGCAATTTACTAAGAGGAGCATTCTGAATGTTAATCTCACTATTCAACATGTCCAAAATTTGGGCCAGCTTGGTAATAGTTATTGATAGCACGAGAATTTAAAGAATCAAAGAAAAGAATGAGGGGATTGTCTGAGGTAGATCTCATCAGCTTGGTCTCTAACATTGAAGCTTTATCAAAGGAATGGGCCACCCTGCTGGCCAACTATGAGAAGAAGGATGGTTGATAGATGTTGCTTTTTGATGCCTATTAGTTTCATTAATGCTATTAGTTTACTAGTTTTTAGTTATTATATTGTTTTATTATACCTATATGTTTTGTTGACTATTATTATCCTAAATATTTTCTCTTTATGAGAGCTACTACTTATGTATGGGGTAGGGTCCCCTCAACCCTCTTTTACCTATAATAAAAAAAAATTATGTTATTATATAATATATGTTTCTAAATTATTTAAGTAATATTGAATGTTGAGATATATTATTTTAATGTTAAGTTTAAAAATAACTAACAATAAAATTAAAAAATCCTTAAATTTAGATGCTCTTGCAAGTACCCTAGAAAACAATTGCTTAATTTGTGTAAAATTTAATCCCTCCTTACATAGATTACATTATGCTTAGTTAGAAAATCATTTTTAATCTATTAATCAATAAAAACATATAGAAAGTAGATGACTTACAAATTAAAAGATGATGCTACTAGATACTAGGGACCACAAGCCAATAATGACAATGAAATGTGTAAAATATATGGTCAAATATAATGAGCATAGTTTTTTAAACCATGAAACCACAAATTGAATTTTCTAAACAATATAATACATGCATCCAGGAATAAAATGTAAGTATCAAAAAGAGAAGTGTGGGTGATATTTACAAAGGCTGCCACTTGCATTACGAATGTCACCTCAACTTGATTTCAAGAATATGGTATTCGAATGGGAAATTCCATGCACCTCTGATTTCGACACTATTATGCATCCAGTATTCATCATTACCATCTTGTTAATCTCATCGAGAAATAATTATCAGGAAAAAAATTATGTCGAAACAAATACTATATATATTTCCCTAATTATGTCGAAATGTGTTTATTAGTTTAATGTAGACTTGTCCTCTCTGACAGGTGTCATATAGCAGATGGACATTATAGGAAACACAGTAATGTGCATCTTGTTTGGGACCATCGATTTGAATTTATACCTATAAAGATATTTTCCACATGGCTCCACATCACATTGTCGGCCACATTACCATCTCATCTACTATGTGCGGTCATCCTACGAGTGGCTGATTTTAGCGCATGCCCGATATCTTGGCGATAAGATCATATGGGCCCCATACTAATGACCATAAGATGCCATATTGATTCCATACATCCATATCTATCGAGTGACCCACATTTTCCTACATGGTTTCCGGTCTCTCAACTTATTCACGATTTTTTCAAAACTAGTCATGAAACTCCATTCCCGAGCTTGATCCGAAGGAAGATATGAGAAAACAAATGATGGGAAGAGGAAAGTACGTTTGAATTTTGAATTTGGAAACATTTAATGGAAATTTAATGCAAATATTACCTACTCCATATGGTAAAACAAGGAACAAAACATGCATTTCACGCCAAACCGTGAACTCCACAACTTGCGATTTTGGGAGAATTGGCATGATAAGATATTGGGAGAATTGATGAAAACATTTCCCACAATTTCGTATGTTGGTGTCCATTTTGATCTTACACTGTTTTCCCCTAGTTTTTCCTTTAATATGTGTTTTTGAAATGTTTTACCTCTTGAAATGGATGATGAGAAGTTTTATCTCCATTTTTTATGCCTTGAATTGTTGCAAAACTATTTTTCATGCCCTATTTTGAAGAAATCTCCAAGTTTGCCTAAATTTTGCCCTAAATTTCTTCATTCTGCACAATTATGTCATTTTTCTTCCATTTCCCGATCGTGGATGCTCAAAAATGATCAATTTGTACTTGTATGCCTTTGAAGATCCATCCCCATGGTCGAAAAATGCTTGGAGCCTAGTTTTGTTTCCAAATTTTTCCATCCTTAGTGAAAAATCAGATTCTTGGCATGATTGGTGAATTTCTATGTTTTTGACGATTTGACAGCGTATTTTACCCATCAAATTATTTGTGAGCACTCGATGGTTACGTGGCATCTTTTGGTTGGTCAAGGATGGCGGGTAAATGGTTTAAGTTATTACTTTTTGTTTTTTTGGCAAAAGGGAAAATTTGGTTTCATAGCTCCACTTGTTTCTGATTGGTTCTTCTGGTGCTTACGTGGCTTCTTCTAATTGGCTAGGGCATGATGGATTTGTTTTGAGAAATTATTCATTTTGGATACTTCGAAGAAAGTTTGAACTTGCCTACGTTGCCGCTTGCCAAGTTATGATTGGCTAAAATTCAAGTGGCGGAGAAAATTTCTTATTTTTTCCCGAAAATGTACATGTGTCACATATTGAGCAATTATGAGATGGTGTGTCTTTTTTGTGCTCTAAGGAATTTTGGAAAAAGAGTTAAAGTGAGAAAAAATTCCTAAAGCCCACGGGGAGGACACATGGCGGCTTCTGAATCAAAGATGGAATTGTGGGTTGTCGGGTTACTTTAAAGTTTTTTGGCTTTGTTTTGGAAAAGCAATAAAGTTTTAAAGTTAACCGTAGCTCGAAAGGATCTAGAGGTGGACATGTGTTGTATTTACATCAAATGCGAGAGGGAAGGCTAGCGGAGGACTTAGAAATTTTTTTCCTTTTTGGTGAAAAGAGAAAAATTTGTAGAAAATCCCACATTTCTGCAAAGGAAAAAAACATGTTAGGGTCAACTGACTTGCAAGTACCCTAGAAAACAATTGCTTAATTTGTGTAAAATTTAACCCATCCTTACATAGATTACATTATGCTTAATTAGAAAATCATTTTTTAATCTATTAATCAATAAAAACATATAAAAAGTAGATGACTTACAAATTAAAAGATGATGCTACTAGATACTAGGGACCACAAGCCAATTATGACAATGAAATGTGTAAAATATATGGTCAAATATAATGAGCATAGTTTTTAAACCATGAAACCACAAATTGAATTTTCTAAACAATATAATACATGCATCCGGAATAAAATGTTAGTATCAAAAGAGAGGTGTGGGTGATATTTACAAAGGCTGCCACTTCCATTACAAATGTGTTGTATTTACATCAAAGGCGGGAGGGAAGGTTGGTGGAGGACTTATTTTTTTTTTTCCTTTTTTGGTCAAAAGAAGAAAAAGTTGTAAAAAATCCCAGCGTTTACGCCAGGGGAAAAAAATCATGTTAGGGTCAACTTGGAAAAATGGAGAAGTGGAGCTTCTGGGGTTTTTAAGGTTTTTTTCCTTTTAGGGGAAAATTTTAAAAATGTTTAAAAAGGCCTCAAGCCCGCTAAAAATCAGTTAATGCCTTAGTCAAATTTTCCTCAAAAAGGTCAAATGCAGTCAACGAAGGAAAGTGAAAGCTTTTTGCTTTATTATGAAAATGTATAAAGTGAAAAAATTAAGTACGGCCCAAAAAAAGGCATTTGAAGCTTGCAAGAACGCGGGCCACCGATGAAAACTTGGAAAAAAAAAAATTGGGTCAAAAAGATAAATTGTAAAAATGAAGCGTGGCTCCACACCGAATCATAAAGAGACACGTGTCAAGTACACATCAAAAGTGGGAATGTGGGTTGCCGCAAGGTTTTGAAGTCTTTGGTTTTATTTTGGAGTTAAGGATGTAAATTATAGCACGGCCCACGAGAAAATTAGAGAAGGAAACGTCACCTTGGCATTTTCAAAAGGGGAAACTAGGCCGCCAAAGGAAAAATAAGTTAATGTTTTGATTTAAGCAATGACTTCTTAATGAATCACAAAAAGAACACGTGGCGGTCGAGATGGAAGTGCGGGCTCGGAGAAATTGTGTAAGTTTTTCCTTTTTGGAAAAATAGGTATAAAGTCAAAAAGACAAGCACGGGTCCACTGGGACCCACATCAGAAGCTAAGGGCGGGAATACAGAGCTGCAGGGAAAAATTAGAAAACTTAATTTTTCCAAAAAGAAGGTAAAATAGCATAATCAAGCAAAGAATTCACTGGGACACAAATTGGGACACGTGTCAATCCCATTTTCAAAGGGCAAGAGGGGCGGAGAAAAATGCTAATTTTTTTACATATTTCCAAAATTGATAAAATGTCAAAAGAGCTCCCAAGCCCGTTTCTGATCACATTTTGCCACGTGGAGGGTTGAAATTAAAAGATGAAGGTCATGATCGATGGTAACTGTGGCATTTCATCATTTTTCTGCCATTGGAGCTCCAAGATGTTTGGAGATGTAATTTTTGCATCAATATTAATTGATTTTTGGCAAATTCATGTCATTTTGATTTGTAGAGATCAATGGAATCAATTTTTGCTCGTCAAAGGCTCAAGTAAAAATTTTATATGCGATCCAGGAAGTTGTAGAGGAAAATTTTAAAAGGGAAAAGATGAAATGATGAAGGGACAAAGGGGTGGTCTGCATATGCCAAGGATGAAAAATGTGCCCCCTATTGAAGTAATGATGTGAATTTTTGCAATAATTCACCTTTTTGAGGCACCTGGCAACTTTTGAAAGTTTTTCTGTTAAACGTCCCTTTCTACAAATCATGATGGAATTTTGTAACAAACTTTACGCTTAGCATATTATTTTCTTGGAAGAGAAGGCTTGGATGTAAAAAAATGATATATAATGCATGTTTTGGATATGCAAATGGTCGGGAGTTCATTTTCACAAAAAAAAGTTTGAGAAAAGCTCATCTTCTGAGAAACCTTTCTCAGAGACTTGGTTAATTTCTTTTGTGTTAGATTTAAATTATGTTGAGTTGGTTACAAGTTTATAGCCATCAACAAGATCTGAGATTGTTTAAATAATTCTCCCCTACGAATGAATCTGATAAATTTTGAATTAACTTGTGTTGAATCTCTTGCAATTTTGTGTTTATTTCATTTCAAAATGTCTGCAAGTAGTTTTTCTTGTTCCTATTGCAATCTTGTATCAAAATATCTCTAAATCACATAGATCTTCATCCTTGTGATAGTTTAGTGGCATCTACAATTTCATTTTTCAGAAGAGCTTTCATCTGGGAATGAAATAAACAATTTAAAATCACTTTTCTTTCATTTGTTGACATAGATTATTTGTAAGCCTTTGGGTGTACCTCAGGCATGATTGATCTTATATTTTGATGTTTTATTGGGTCTTTTAACTCAATCCTTTGTGTTAAAGTCTCAAATATTGTGTGAAAACGTGCAAATCTGGGCCTCCATTGATGCACACCTTTTGGTTGAAGGAATGTTTTAACTATTTTGAAGCTTTTTGTTGTTGATTTTTCCATTGTTGTGAAGTTTCTCAAAAATTTGGGAAAGTCTAATCTATCTTGTTAATCTCCCACAAAAAAATTATTCAAATAACCAATCCTACCCTGAACTACCCCTGTTTGTCATGTGTATGAACAAATGAAAAATATCACTGTCAAAATATGTAGAAACAGATAAAATTTTCAAATGTCTTCAGTAACCTTATCCTTGTGTTGAAAATATCTCCTTATTCTGGAAGTGACAACTCGTGAGAGTCAGATTTGGTGTGTTGATCATATTTTCCCAAGGTCTTCTATATAAAATTTGTGCAAAAGAGGGATATCTTCATCTCCTTTACCATTTGAAGGTTACAAAGTAGGTTCTCTTACCTTGGTTGAAAGGCAAAACCTAAAATAGTTAGGATCAGATCAAATCCTTTTAAGGTGTTACCCACTTCTTTCAAAGCCTCAATGGTAAAAGCTAGATAAATTGCTTCCTAGGAAACAAAACAATACACAACTATTTATCTATCTTTGAGCGTCTTGTTCAATCCTTGATGCTACTCAGTTCTTGAAGAAGGATTAACTATGGGTACTAACATGGTATAAGCATTATATATTTTAAAAAAGCATTCGGGTGCTATGCGATTAACAAATTTTAAATTTGTTCACAGATGGCCATTTTATATTATTATTATTTTCTATATATTTGTGATTTTTTTTTCAAGTACTTACAAGATTAGTAACAATATACACTTTGAGATATACACACTATGTGTATACCACGAAGAGAGACAAAATTATGTATACAATTATCTTCACATCTAGAAATTTTAAATGTGCTATGAGGCCATGTTTTTTATTTTGCATACGCACAAACGTGAAACCCTGTGTATACCACATATTTCAAATACCAGTATCCTATGATTTGTTGTTCCACAATTTTTCACTCATAGTATCCTATGTAATAAAATAATTTATTTAGTAGTTTATATGATAATTTTTTCATGGTTTTAATGTTTCTTGAATATTGTCATTTTAGCTACACATCGAGTTATATTACTCTTGCACAAAACTACTAGCACTTTGTTTTGTAGGATGATCGATTAAAGACATTTAGGTTTATAAATCAAATTACTAATCTTTGTTTTACAGGAATCCTCTTTAAGACCAAATAAAAAATATTGATTATTGATATTTATTATATTGCATCATCTTGCTTGTGTGTTTTGTATCCTTGTTTGTTTATCTTGAAGGTTAAACCGTGTATACCCTCCTCTCACGTCTTAGAATTATCTTGACGATCAAAATAAGATAGCCTTTCCTTTTTATTTTTATATTGGAAACATGACATGGAAGTGACAACCAAACACTTTTCGTAATCCTCTGAGTCTCGTGACCATGGAATTCACCTCCATGCACGTAGACACACCATGTGTTCCAGTTGGGGTATATAAATTCTTAGAGAGCTTTCATTATTGGCTAAACACTTTCTTTTTTAAGAGCAACGTGAAGTGAGGGGCTTCCATGTCCCAAAACCTAGGCCTTAGACAACATCCTTGCAACATAGACTTGGAACCCATGTACCGCAAGGTATATTGGGTACTCCTCTAATGAGCTCGTATATCGGAGTCTAGGCAACATTTTGGCCACATATCAAGCTATTGTGTAAGGATATTGCACTCCCCAAGATCACTCACTAGCCGAACCCACATTGGTACATAGGTGGTGAGCCGAGAGTGGCACCCCTCAGTGTGTGGTATTGAAATCGACAATAGCTTGATTACAATCCCACTTGACTATTTAGGGTGTGTATTACATGTTTGTTGCTTGTGTGGACACCACTAAACATCATAACACCTTAAATATTTAATCAATCAAACATCATCATAATCGACCATCCCTATCAAACAATCCTAACCCAAATCCTATCACCATATTTAATAAACCAATCTAATGTAAACATGAAACCTGTGTATACCACATATTAATAATGGTTAAAAGTGATGTAGACACATAGAAACAATAATTTACCAATCATCTAGAAAATATTTTACTCCAATAAAATTCACCTTACTTTACATTAGAAAAATCATACAAGGTTCATAAAGTTCTTATATTGACTTGTATAAGCAACAATTGTGTTAGTTTACCTTTTGGAAGTTTCCTTTTCCACATCATGCACTTCCTCCAGCTATGAGAATGATGATATTTCACCTAACTCTCTACCTATAAGTCATATATATGTCATTCTCACCTTTCTCTACTTTTAACCATCATCTTTGTTCAAGTAGCCCTTCATCCCAATAGTAAATTTTGGCTTCTTTTAGCAATATTCCATGTATTTTCAATTTGTACCCTGTTCATGCACTCTAGAAAACATCAACCATCCACAAAACTGATAGGAAAAGAATCAAAACTCCACCTTTTACTATTTTTGCTCAAATTTGCTTTCTAGCTTCTCAAGTCAAACCACGTTTTCTTCATTAATGGGTACAAACTTCAACAAGTGTTTCTAATTGTAGACACATATAATTTCGATCACACAATCTAAATTCTTAAATTTCAATATTTATTTCTTTCCCAACAAATTGACGACATATCATCAATATCGCACATGTCGTTAATTAAGTACATTAAACTAGCTAAATAAACCTCCTATCTTATAAGATAGTAGGGTTATTTAACTATCGTAATGTAGTTAACGACCTTTCATTAAACTGCTCCCTTTTCTATCTAAACTAATTAATTATTTATAATTAATTAGGCTTCCCATTCTACTAGATCAATAAGTCATCGTTTATTTGATAAAACCCTTCCTAAATTGCCAATAACACTAACTTTCTTCTAAGGCTTCTATAAGCCACACCTGGCTATTAATTAAATCATTTTTTTAATTAAAACACTTCCTTTAATTCCCATGCATCACTAAAGGACAAATTAAACTTTCCTAAGGTTGACTCAACCCTCTCTAAACCATCCTTATCCACAACTAACTCAACCTTGCTATTATCCCACATGTAAAGGGATGCAAAGTTTCTTTTATGTATTGGACTATATAAGGATCCCTCCTTCTAGCTTTCTTCTTACACCTAAATAATCATAGAGCCTAATCTATATCCATTTTATCATCTTAGAGGATTCTCATTAGAGTGGAGCTAAGCATCATCCATTTGCATTCAATCATCCAAGATATTTTGTGAAGATCAATGGAGTTAATCAAGAAAGGCCTTGTTGCCATGAGTTGATGAACCTCCATCCCCAATCCTCTTGGATCAAGCAAAAAATATCAACCCTTTGATTTCTAAAGGATATACCTAGGTCCATTTCATTGATTTAGCTTTCTAAATAGTAGAGCAATAAATGTTAGCATGTTATCTTGAGGTTTATTTTAAAGGTTTAATGCATAGTGTTGATGTTTATTACTTGTTTAGCTCTTATCATTATGGTATATTGATCTAGTTAGCATTGTATTGAAGCTATTGGGTGTTATACTTGATTTATTTTGCATTGTTAACTAATTCATGTACACATTTGGCACGCCGGTGGGACAAATTCATAGTCTCTTTGATTTTCATGAATTTTGCTAGTTTTCTCAAGTTTTAGCTTCCCAAATCATGGATATGTGAAATAAGTTTAGATTCCTATTTTATTTTACTAACTTTATATGCATTGAGTCTCTCTTGTAGGCTTAATTATGATGGTTTATTGTTAAATTTGAGCTAACATATCAAAAAATTGACCTTTTTGAAGTTGTTTATGTTAGAATGATATTAATTTTATTTCACCCAGGAAAGGGAGCACACATATCATTCTTGTGCACACAAGGATAACTCTCACTATGTTTTTTTACATAGTGGTGCATGCAAACACTTAAAATGGGTGTGCATGCAATCTAAAGGGCATGCACATGTTGAACTATGTACATAACCTATCTTTTGGAGGCCATAAATTTTGCTCCTAAACTCAAAACGACTCAATTTTTTGCATTGGAGAGGTATCATAGAGAAATAAGCAATGGAAACATAAAATTAAGCTTTTGAATCATGGAAAATTTATGGTTTACTTCATTAGGAAACTAGTAATTTTCTAACATGTTTAAATGCTTTGTAAATACTTGACTTCTTTGAATTACTAACATCTTGCAAGGTTTCTTGAAACTAATTATTATTTTAAGGATATATATTGAGTCATGATTTTTACTAACTTGTTTTGTTAAGTTGATGAACATTGCATGCTTAATCATAAGAGTAGAGTCATGTATGCTCTTCCCCTGCACCTTTTAGGAGAAACAATTTCTATCTCTTTCATTACTTTGAAAAACATTTAGAATTTACAATTTTGTTAAGATGAACATATTTCACATTTGAATTAAGTATTTTCCATTTTTTGATTTCTTAGTTTTATTTTACGTCACGTATGCTCTTCTCTTGCATCCTAGGACTATATTTAGAATTAGAAACAACGTTTGTCCGCTTTGTTTGTATGAAAATTTACTAATCCATCATGTAGGACCTAAACTCTTGGCAAAGAAAGGTGGATTGAGACAAACAAAAAACTATTAATATAGTTTTTGTGTAGGTTTCCAAAATGTGTTCAAGTAAATCACATTAAGCTAAACAAGATTAAAAACTTACCACATCGCACTCTATTTTAATATTTTGGAAAAGGGTACATCCCTATCGCTCAACTATAACATAATCCAATTGGCATAAATCCTTAAGGTATAATAATGTGGTGCTTCTAGGAACCCTAAAGTAGTCCATGTAAGAGGGAACCTTGTGCACAAAATAGGAAGTGATCTGCACAACCTACTTGACTAGTGTTACCATTTGTGATATTTAGTGTCAAGGTTATATGTATCGCAACCCCAATGAGAGTACATGATGGATGCATTTATTTTCCACTATTATTTAAGGGGGTAAAGTAAATCCAAGATAACACAAGACTAATCTACATGAATTTCTTGGTAGATCGATCTTTCATTAGATAACTTGTGACACATAGTTGAGAAAACCACCTATGAAGCTATCTTGAACAAGAGCCAAGTTTTACCATTTCAAAACTAATTTGAGTTGAGAGCCATTATTTATCACGAAATGTGTGAAGCTTTAATTTTTCTTAGTTTTTAAATTGCCCTAAGGCAAGGCGAAACTCATGAAAAAGTGAGGCAAACATTTTTCAACCCCAATTGATCTAGTTCCTTCACTTTCTTTTGACACTTTCTAGATCAAGAGAAGAGTGACTCATCCATGTTTGCATCTGAGTTTCTAAACATCTAAAGTGTGTGGAGACATATTTATATCATTGGTATCCTTTTTTATCTTGATACCCAAGTCAATATCGTAAATCGTAGTTAGGCTTGATTAATCACCTTGATTCTCCTTTGAACTATTATTTTATTTATATCATGTTGCTCTAATTTTTATATTTACGTCTTATTTCTTGTAACCTTGGCCTAAATATCTATATTGTGATGTTACGTTATACACACTCTAAAAATTCCTTGGTATACCCTAGCCCTAGTTTTATTTCAATTAATAACTTGATTTTGAAAAGTGTTGAGTGTTACCATTTGTGCACGTTATATAAATATCATCTTGATATTAATACCTTACTTTTTCACAAAGTTTGGTTAACATATTTTTGTGGTATTGTTGTGTCATTCACAAGTTGTAACTACCACCTTTTAAGATATAGGTATTGATTGAATTCAATATTTCTTTTAGTATACGTTGTTTGAGGATCACACCAACTTCTTGTTATTACTTACACCTTGTTCATTCATTTTAACTTGATATAAGTGGTGACACTTTGTTGGTTATCTTAAACACCAACTACCACCTGAAAACAACTTAGAAAGTACTTCATTGATTGATTGGTTTAAAACAAAACTTGTGTGATTGTGTCTTACGATTATTTTTCACTTTGACTTATTTATTTAGGAAAATCACTTTGATCTATTGATTATTTACCATTCATTATTATTTGGTAATTAATTTAGATTCCTATTTTGAACTTGTGTGTTTTCTCCTTGTGTTTATCCATATTATAAACTCGTTTCCTAGGAAAATCCATTGGGTCTTTGATGCTCTTAACCTTATTTTTTTCCTAAGTTCATGGTCATTTTTAAACATATATTTCAAACCTTTCTAAAAACATTTCCTATCGAGAAATGTTTTCATAAATCGAACATTCGAAATATTTCCTTTGTATCCTATATGTTGCTTGGATCTTGATCAATCCTTTAACATTTACGCCTCCAAAATTTTTATCCAAACCTTTTTGGATTATGAATATTGATTCATCACGATGAATTTTTTCCTTATATCCAATTTATAAAATCACATAAGAATCCCCTATGTGTTTGCAAAATGTCTAGTTGGTTTTCGTTATGCTACCCAAATTGATATCGAACTTCCTTAAATTTGATGGATTTCAATCACATTTTCTAGGTCTAGGCTTTTGGACTTAGTGCACGCCAATTACGATTGATTATCGTAAGGTCCCTTATACATAAAAAATAGGGAGTAAAAGTTTAGGAATTCATATCAAAAGACTCCCATCACAAGTAAGCCTCGTTTGGTTCTTCGAGCTATAAAACCCTTTCAGTAACCCGTTCCCACCTTCATCTCATAGTCAAGTGGTATGGTTGGGACACTTCTTATCTAAATTATTATTCAGAGTTCTACCCACTTTTATTCTCGATTATAATCCAAACATTTTCTCTTCTTCTAAGGATTCCATTCCAAATGTTTCCTCCGATTCTTTGAATGGTTCAGTTCCAAAATACTATTTAGATTCATCTAATTCGACTCCTAAGTCATGGTCCTCCCCATCTTTATAGGACCACCTTCATCATACTTCTACTTTAATTCTCGAGTCCACCTTTCTTTGCGTGACCTCCTTTATCATTCATCAAATTTGACTACTAAGTCATGGTGCTCCCCTTCTTTGCAAGACCTTCATTATGAAACATTTAATGAGATTCTTCAATTGTGGTCCTCCCATTCTTCACATGACTTCTTTTATGAGTCACCTTAAACAAAATATTCCTCCTTTGAAGATTTTGCAACTCAAAGTCCTTCTATTTAATCGTCTAAGTCGACTCCTACGTATAAATCTATGGAATTTTGGATACAAAAACCTCTTATTCTTCCTTGATGAAGTCATCTTATAGGGAAAATGTACGATAGAAAATAAACACATGACCTTCTTCACACCCGAGCTCCCGAGGTTGTGCCGAGACAGCCGGTGTGGAATGGAAATGGAAGTGGAAGTGATGGTGGTAGTAAAGCTAATTGGGTAACCTTATGTGTTTGACACGTAATAATGGAATCTATGAATCTAAGGTGAAGAATGCTATCCTAACCTGAAGGGTTGTGATGTTATGGTGTGATATGATAGCTACTCATAGAATCCAATCGATTTATTTCTCTCCCGAGATTCTATTGATTGGTTGTGGAACACGTGGAAAGTAACCTATAGGTGCCTCGTATGGGTTTCCAGACAAGGTCATGGAAGAAAATACGAGAGGCATAACAGAGCTGCAGGGACTATGAGTGATTCTTTGGTCTAGTCCATAAAGTCTTATCATGATCGGATGATATGTTTAACAATGAAAGTTGTGTAATAATATCTAGTGGAAGAAGTGAAGATATGAATACTAATGTGTGTAAGCTAGTGTCAATATCTAACTGATTAGCAGGCCTGTTGGGTTGTGGGACCTGTTGATCACAACCAAAGACACATTGAGGCTGAGGCCCTTGTATGGTCATGCATGAAATCAAATCCTATTACAAGGAGAAGTCCAAAAGTCATAGAATTGATTGGTAGTGATGTTCAGAGTATCTAATTGCTCTATTTTCTTAGCGTATGTTGCAAGTGTACGTAAAAATGTTAAATGTAAACTTGTGTCAATGTTAGTTATTAACTCGGCTCGTTGGGTTATCGGACTAGGGGATCACAACCGTATGTCTTTTCCTGTTTTGGACCGTATATTTTCATTCAAGATGAATTGAGTTGCTTTTAGTAAATAAACTATCTATCAAGGTAAATACAACCTATGTTTTTGTTATTTTCTCAATATACTAGAACAAAGCAATAAAACAAGATAATCTATGGAAAGTAAATGTTTTTGTTCTTTTCTAACTTTTCGCATAATGCATCTAATCTAATACACAAATTAAATATAAACAATTAGCCAGATGTCACTAAATATTTGTGTAGATATGTGAATCTAAATATAAGATCTATTCTAATTCAATCAAAATCCTTCCAACCCTACCTCGATGTGAATAAATAATCATCACCCTAACATAGCTATTGTCCCCACATGACTTTCCTGGCAATGTTGAAGAGAAAATTCCTATTGATTTAATCTACTTGTTATTATCTAGCTAATTAAATTGAATTGTTTCTCTACTCTATTTGATATGTAATTGACAATTTAATAAACAAAGAAAACAAATACACAATTTGAACCTCAAAGAGCAAGAGCTTAGGTAAATCCAAAGAGTATCGTGATCTCTCTCCTCAAATCTTTCCTTTCTTTCTCTATGTGTTCATGTGATTCCAAGGATTGGGAATGCAAAGAACAACAACAAGAGGATGGCGCTTGAGAAATGGGATCTCGAAGCAACTGACACAATGCAAGTATAAGATACACAAAATTATGAGACAAGCCTTTTTCTTTAATACAAGTATGGAATATATAGGAATGGAGGCTAGGAGACTAATTCATGGACAAGGCAAGAAGAGGCAATTCCAACTAATTAAATCCATTTTAAAAATAGAAGGAGCAAGGAGAACCAAGCAAACAAAGCTATTTTTAGCCAATTTGGCTTACAGATGCGTTCAAAATGTGAACTTAGGTGAATCATCACATAAAAACATGCATGAAGATTTTGGAAAAAGAGAGTTAGAACCTCACTCTATGAAGGGCAGCTATTTTAGGACTCCACCTTGCTCTGTGTGGCGGTTGCAAACCACCACTTAGGTAGGGTGGCGGTTACCTGGGCACTAAAGGTCAAAACAAGCGTAGAAATAAGGGGGGAGCTCAAAAATGCATGGAAAGGTTAAGTAAGGATATCTAGGCTACAAATATACATTGAAAATGGTTTTTAGAGCTTGGAAAATTTCTTGAAAGGACTTTGAATCATCATTGGGGATTATTGTAACTATTTTCCTGACAATGTAGCATGTGTAATTTTGGGTGTGTCCATATCACCCATTCAGAGAAGCGTTTTAGCCATGAAAAGGCATAAAACATAGAGTCTGAGTATGGAATTCTTGAAATGGGGAGTTAGAAGCTATACCTTACCGCTCGTGTGTCGAAACGTCACCGTCTAAACTACCACATCCTATAAGAAGAAGAAGAGACTCAAGTGCGAGATAGATAAAATATTGAAAAGTAAACAGAAATTAAAATGAAAAAGAAATTACCATTTACGCAGGATGTATAAATATACTGCGCTAACTCTCTAGCCCTGTAAACACATAGGCTCAAAATGAGGCTAGAAATATCATATATATATCAAAACAACCTTATTTTTCAATTCATTTGTACATTGTTGATTTGGTGAATTTGGAGCTCGGATTCATGGTGACCATTTTCGAGGTGAGTACAATCGATACAACCATGATGAGATTGTGATCATGTCTCCACGAGTTGGAGATCGATGGCATGTTCTCATCTTAGTTATTTCCTCTTTTTTCTTTTTGTTCCCTAGATGTTAAAATGTTGAAAAGTTCACCTAGGGGGAAATTTAAAAATATTTTTCCTTTAAATGAATCGTTAGGGGGCACCCATAGGGCATTCTTTTATTTTGATGGAAATGGTTAATTTTCTATTTTTTTATCATTTTGGGGTTAAGGGCATGTTTTGGGAAATCAGATCAGGACTGCTGCCTGTCGGTGTGGTGGACTTGGAACCGCTACCCTACACTAGGTGACAGCTTCGGATAGAATGACCAAAACATGCTCATAACTTGAATTTTTTTTTGGGTTATTTGATGTTTTACTATGTTTTTTATGAGCTTATCATGTGATGTACATTACTAACTTGTTGTTTTCTCATGTTTTGGTGAATGAAGAAGGAGTACATACGTTAGAGTAGAGAGAGAGTGTGTGTGATTGGATCCCTGGGATCTTAGATCAGTTGACCCAGAGGGATATGGACTTACTTCAATGGGTAGGCATCTGGCGGATAGCTTGGGTGCCCCATGTCACTCCTGCCAGTCATATTTTGTGTGACTTATTCTCCTATTGGGATGCAGACCGGAACACTTTCCAATTTCTAGGCATTATGGGTGAGTGGACTATCACTCTAGATGATGTATTCCGCATCCTTGGGCTCTAGGTTCTTGGGAGACAATTGATTTTGAGGAAAGATGTGTCCAGGACAGAGATAATAGCATAATGGGAAACTTACATGGGAGACATTTCCATCTCATTTGGCTTGAAGAAGCGGATGAGGGTATGTTCTATTTCTACTCCTCTTATTCCTATTCTTCGGAGGGCCATCATGGGCATCCTTTCCGAGACCGATCATGGATAAGGTGGGAGATACGCTCTTATATTTTGGGCCCCCATCATTACACTGATCGCGGGTCACCACCATACATATTCTTGGGGACTACATACCATGACCTATAAAGGGTAGTCCAACTACAGGGGAAGTCATTGAGTAACCCCACTCTAGTCATGAGTTGGGTGAATGAGCACATCACCCCCTATAGATGGGACATACCAATATCAAATCCAGGGCTTATTCAGGAATCCAAGTGGATAGGTATGTGAGTGCTCTGAGCACCGCATCAGCTAGTGGCTTCTCTTACCACTGCGGACATGATTGCCACACCCTACCTAGACATGGCAGGGTTATGGGGTGAGGAGGTTACTATGGTATTGGTTTTATCCTCCACGAGTTAGCTGGTTGACATATCCAAGTGGTTGGAGACTCACCCGTTTGATCGGGTGCCTTAGCAGTTTGGCCTCCTATACATTGACATGCTTCCTCAAGAAGTTCCTATTTATAGGACTATTCAGGAGGCACAAAGGGGTACTAGAGGAGATCCTAGATGGACAGAGGTCACTCCTAGTGTTCCTATTGTAGTTAGGCATGTGGTCCGGGATCGTAGCGAGTAGCTGGTGCTCCTCGAGCACCCTTAATCAGGATTGTGGTTTCTCCTACTCATAGTGGAGAGGAGGATGAGCCGATTAGAGTGGATTCTAACTCGAGGAGCATACAGGGGGATGAGATAGAGGAGGAGTCTTTGGAGAGGAGACCAGGGAGGAGGATGAGGGGGAAGTCCCTTAAGAGGGAGAGGAGAGTGACCCTGAGTGGCATGAAACTTAGGAGATACTCAAGGCAACACATGAGGAGGTGAGCATAGAGAGAGAGACGCCGGTCTTCGAGATGACACTTCTTCACTATGGAGAGGAGGACGACAACTTTATGATTGGACATCGTCACATCCATGGTTTTAGAGAGGCCCCTTTGCATCCGAAGCACTTGTAACAACAAACACCGATCCCACGTGGATGCCTAGAGACCCGCATATATTTGACACTCCTCTCTCGATCTTGTCTATTGATTTTCACATGTTAGTTCAATATTCTCCTTTTGATCTGCATTCTATGATTTTCTATCTTATTGCATTTTTTTGTCATTCTTTTTCGCACCTCTATGTAGGAGTGGTGAGAGCTCGTTTTCGGGTGTGCGTGGATGCCCTACCGATCCCTTCAGTGGAGGACCCGAGCCAAGTTGACTACGGACTCAGAAAATTCTTAGCAACTTCTTTGACATACCGACATGTTCACTCCTATTTTGAAGGTGGCAGAGATAGTTACCTCTCTTCATACTCGTGTAGTTGGGCATGAGACTCGTTAAGCACCTTATGAGACAAAGTCACTCTCACAACAAGATATGGGAAGTGGGTGCCATCATGAGCACTCGGCAGATTCACCCATTCTCAAAGACTATCGTAGCCATAGTAGGATCCCTAGACATTATTTTACACTATTCGAGGGATCCCATAGGGATTTACATACCTTTTAGCCTTTATTGTTTTGATATGATTTTGACACTTGTATGATTTTTTCCATATATTTTAGGCTCATTGTGAGTGTTTTTGACCATGCCTAGTGCATGATGGCATTGTATACAAAATTGATCCACTATTATATATACAAACTCTATTTTTGGTTCAGTATTCCATTGTATTTGAGTTGACTTCTTTTGGTTTATCTTATATGTGTACTCTAGATGTTTAAAATTTCCACTTTTCAATGCTTTTCAGAATGTATGCAATGGATATGAATGATAACAGAATGATTTCTTTTTGTATTTTATGATGCTTGATATATGATGATGCAAACACAATGTGACTTTAAACTTAGTTTCTCTATAAATATCCAGTACTTCATATGGTTTTGACAAAATGTGAGGATAAAATGATGTGATAGGTAAATGTACTTGTCCCACTCTAAACTCCACACAACTCGTAAGACACGAGGGTTCAACACTGAGAGTTATAAAGGGAAAAAGTTACAATTTTTTTTGAATGGTAGTAATGAGAAATAGACAAATGTTTAACAGAACCAAATTGAGACACTACAACCTTTCCCTACTCAAGTTAATCCAAAGTTTAGAATGTGTATATTTTTTGAGTTTATCTATAATTGGATCCATAGATGGCCACTTGGTTGACAAAATATGGGTTTAGGGTTTTGAAATCTCTTCAAAATTTTGACATATAATTCACTTTTTCTAACTTAAGATTTAACAATATTACACTAGATTTTTCTAACTTTCAAGTTTATCAAAGAGACCCCTACACCTTGCTCCATGCTACTAGTAGGAAGTATGGGCTCATCACCATGAACAAGGCATAGGAAAGTAAGGTAATTTTCCTCCTTTTTGAACCTTACATAACCAATAAGAGATGCGGTGCTCAACACCAACGATTGGTAGGGCAAAGAAATGTGTAAAATAAAATTTTAATGTGGATTTTTATTTTACTTACTTATTTGGAAAAAAAGTTTAGCATGTTCTTATTTCCAAAGAGATGTGTACTGGATAGATGTGACACCATGAAGCTTCTAGAACAGTCCATGAGAAAAGACACCTAACCTAGCAAGAGAAAAAAAGAAGAACCAAGTATGTAGGCCTTAGTATGGTTACCATTAAAACTTTATCTTATCTTTCTTGGCCTGATAAATTGATTAAAAAACAATTGATGATACCATGAAATTTTTAAGAGATATTATTTGAATGTTTTGTCAATGTCTTCATTAGTTTTTAGGAATTTCCATAAGAATAAGTTCCTCGATCACAATTTTTACAAAATGAATTAGCAAATGAAAATGCAATGCATATGTAATAGTGTACATATGAAAATGTGGATGGATCATGCATAGTATATCTTTAGGTTAAGAGAGTTTACTGATTTTCTATAATCATCACCTTCTAGTATACACAGGAGAAATGCCCCATTTTTGTATTCCTCTACTACTGATATGGACCCAACCACCTATCTATGAATTTTAGTCCTCACCGATATTCTTTTCTATCCATTTATCAAGTCTTAAGACCAAGTCTCCCTCATATATTTCACATTTATAAACTTTCTTGTTATATTGCCAAGCCATCCGGTCAAGATAAAAACTATGCCCTTGTGCATCATTGAGTCTAGCCTCATCGAGACTTTCTAGCTGAGAAAGTCATACTTATCAATAACCCTCTTCTCCTAGGATCCCTTATAATGAAATACATATACTTGGTATCTTGACTTGAGCAAGAGAAATGCTTCAAGCACCAAACACCAAAGAAAAGGGATTTCCCCATTGGTGTTCTAACTAACGTTTGGTAGGCCCATAAGGCCGAAAAGAGCTTTAAGTGCCAATGTCATTTGTTTTCCTTAATAGTTTTTAGGAGAATGGACTTTAACATCTTATTTGTAGCCTCAGCTTGTCTATTAGCCTAAGGATAGTAGAGAGAATCCGTATGATGAATTATATTGAATTTTTCACATAAATCACGTAACTTATCATTTTTAAAGGAAGTCCTATTATCTCGAGATAATCACTGCGGAACCCCGTACCTACCAATGATCTAGTTCAAAATAAACTTAGCAATTATAGAGCGTGTAAGGTTGTAAGAGGCATGGCTTCTACCCAATTAGTAAAGCATTCTCGTGGCCATGATTATGAAGTTATGGCCATCTATTGATGGAGGAGAGAACTTCCCTGTCAAGTCTAGGACCCATGTGGAAAAAGGCCATGGAGTCACAATCGGTTGCAGAGCCTATATTGGTATGTGGATCTCAAAATCTACGAGATCACCTCCATCTAATGGGTTATTAGCCAACCAATTTGGAATGATTTTTCCCTAAACGGACTTCTTATTTATAGACGTTATTTCAAACTCACCCAATAGGATTATAAAATGTCCCAACTTTTTAGATAAGGATACTTGCATGACGAATGTACGTAAGTGATCATATCTAACGATAACCCTTGTCTCTTGATTTAGTATATAATTCCTTAAGTGTTTTTTCACAAAAACTATGGAAATGAACTCCTCTTTTTGTATGTAACATGTCTCATAATCAAGCAGTGTTTGACTAATGAAATAAACTGCACGTTCACGTTTATCATCATCCTCTTGAGCCAACATGCAAGCTAATGGGACATCAGTAGCTCACGAATATAGAATCAAGGAATGATCGACCTATGCGGCATGAGTGTGTGGGAGGAGACAATAAATATATTTTAACCGACTAAATACCTTGTTGCATTCTTCTGTCCAATCAATGCAGCAATCCTTTTGCAAAAAAATATTGATCAAATGAATAGAAAAGGTCAAGTCGGGATAAACCTTCATATTACACCACGTTTCCCAAGAAAATATCTAATTTTAGACTCATCCGATTTGGTAGAACTATTTCCAACACAACCCATATTTTGGCTGGGTCTATATCAATCCCTCATGAGGATATAATGTAACCCATAAGCTTGCCTCCTGTTACACCAAATACATATTTCTCTTGATTCAATGTGAAATTGCACTTGATTAAGTGGGAAAGGATGACATGAAGAACCTCTGGGTGATCGTAATGCTTCCTGGCCTTACCTAGAAGGTCATCAACATAGGATTCCATGATCTTATGAATAAGGTCATGGAATATATAGGTAATTTCTCATTGATATGTAGCACCAACATTCTTAAGGCTGAATGGCATGACCGAGTAACTGTAGGTCCCCAAGGAGTTATGAATGTAGTTTTAGCTTGATCCTCCTCAAAAATTCTGATTTGATTATATCCGTAAAACCCATCCATGACAGATAACAATTCAAATCTAGTTATTTGCGTCAATAATAACGTCAATGGATGGTAACGAGAAAACATATTTTGGACAATCCTTGTTGATATCCTAGAATTCTATGGAAATACGGATCTTTCCATTCTTTTTTAGAACAAGGATGATGTTAGAAACTCATTCCGAATAATTGACTGGATTGATGAATCCTACATTGGGAATTTTCATTAACTTACTCTTTTACCATAAGGACCACCTTTGGCTTCATGGACCATGACTTCTGCTTAATTGGTTTATCATCTATCTTGGTGATGAGATTATGAACTACGATGTGTGGTGAAATTCACGTCATTTACTTGTAGCTAAATACGAAGTATTTTTGATGTTCCTTGAGGATTTTGGTATGTATCTTCACCTCATCTCAAGTAAAGGAGGACCCCAAATTTAAGCTTTTCGGTTACTCCTCAATGCCAATATTGACATTGATTGTTCCTTTAATTAGGGAGGCATTGCCTTCCTTCAATTTTTGTGGGGTGGGAGGAAACTCCAAGTCCCCTTCTTCGTTTACCTCGTAAATCTCTAGATCCTTTCCCGGAGAGGACTCAATCATGGAATTCCTAAAATAGGAAGAGAAGTGTGGGATTAGGGAGAGTTCTATCTCATGGCAAGTAAGATGCAACTATGCAAAAGTGTTTAAGTATCTCAAAGTTGCTTCATCACTATCGATGGGGTCTGAAAGGTCGGGCTAACCCTCGGCTTCCACATATGTTAGCATGGGTGTCATTGGTGCTTTACGAATCAAGGGTTCAGCGCGAATCAAAACCATGAAGTTGGTGTCCCTTAGATTAGTACTCTAGGTAAAGCATGAAGAAAAAGTTGTTATTGATTGGCAAGAAGGTTATGTTCATGTGGAACTACTTCGATTGATATAAAGTCAAATCCCTTTGTTAGGCCTAGTATGACTATTTTGTAGAGTTGTAGGTGTTCATCTCTAGTCTCATATACCTCGGATATTTGATTCACGACCAGTTGTGAATCACCCAACACCCTAATATTAATGATGCCCATTCTCTTAGCAACAATGAGACCCAATAGGAGAGCCTCATACTCAGCACCATTATTTGTACATTTGAAATCTAATTTGAAGGAGAAAGGTAAAATCCTTCCTTCAGGTGAAGTAAGGATCACACCTACGCGAACCAAAATGAAACTTGGATCCATCAAAATGGAGAGTCCAACAACTACTTGGAAAAATGGATGTTGGATCATCTTTCACATTTTCCCCTTTACCTCGGTTACTTCAACCATGAAAATCTCATCTGCTGGGAGAGAACCAGGACAAAGAGTATGTCCCATACCCATAGAATCAAAGGGGAGGAGAATAGGAAAATCCTTTTCAATAGTTCAATAATCTTTTCCATGGTTCCCCACGATACTATCTCTATAACCACAATTTCATCCTGACTATCGAAATACCCTCAATCCACCCCGTGACTTCTAACTCTGTCATGGGGAATAACTTTTCCTTTGGTATCTTCTTACCTCTTACCTCTTGAAACCAAGTGGAAGGGATTTCCTTTATGCGATGGATCCAAGGATAACCAAGGATCATATTATAGTTGGTTTCCGGTTTATAATATAAAATTCGGTTAACACTTTCTTGGGCCCAAGGGTGACCTCGTAACACTATGGTTCCGATTGACATGAGTTGTAGATTTTTTATGCTTTTTATTGATATACGGGAATTATCTTATCCAGCTTCTCAAAACTAATTCATATTGAAAGCCTTAATGAACTATGACACGATTTGCTAAACATATTTTATCGACGCCTTTTGTATTCTATAATACTAGTCGAGAGAGATGCCTTCTAACATATTAGGAAGATCTTAACAATAATCGCATCCCATGGGAGAAACTCTTGAATGGATGTTGCATAGGCCTTGATATGAGAGTTTGGATTGCCTTCCCTTTAAACTTTAGAGGATCGGGAAATGGCCTTGGGAGCATGACTGTCTGGATGGAAAATTCCAAAGGCTCCTTTAGGTACTCAAAGTAGGTTCCCATTCCATACTTTTCAACCATTGAAGGTCCTTATTGGGGAAGAAAAGGTTGAATTGGTTGCATTGGTTGCATTTGTTGCTGAAATGACATGGTGTAAACATTTGTCAGCTGCATATGGAATTCCTTGCGGATAACCATAAGGACCTGGATAGGTTTACGCATCTCCTTGTGGTGTCTTGGAGTACATGTGCATATAGGGGGTTGGCCACTATAATATGGAACCAAGGCGTGAAGCCAAGGAAAGTCACATTTCTGGTTGGTATAGCATTTGAGAATGCACTTTCGGCTTGCACCTGTTATAAGTATCCATATGTTGCATTAGGAGGCATAACCAATGTACCCATCGAAGTTAACAAATCCCCATAGTTTGGAGTGCCCATATAATTTGAAGGATTTCTGCTATGGATACTTTCACATGGTTCAAAGCAGATATTGAGAAGGTCTTGATTGCCCTACATATGAGTTTTGAGTATTTTGGGAGAGCTCCAACTCTTTGACCTTGTCTACCAATGCAGAGATAACATCTCCTGTTGGTGAGGCCTTGTTTTCCTTAGGTACCTATGACTTTGGAGGCTGCAGAGGACTATGGTATCCTACTATAAACTTCTCACTATGTTTCCTCCCTCATTGGCAATGTTTTCATTTGTGGGAGGGGTAGTATTATTGTTTTGAAGTGGGACTTCACTATGTCTTTACAACCTGTCATAGGCGTGGTCCATGTCTTGAAAAATTTATTCACTCTTCAAATATCATGGTAAGTATTCCTCGTCTAGGTGCGAGAGATGGTCCGACAGATACTAACAAAGTTGTTGAAACAACACCCTAGAGACGAACTTTCTCCCGGTGAGAGTCATTTTATTAGAAATTGACTGTTAATGGGGGTAAATTTGCATGAATTAATCAGCTCCTCAAGGTGCAAAGAGGAACCAACATTGACTCTGTGGTGGAGAGGATTGTAAGAATTTGTTCATTGATATTCCCATGTTGAAAACGAGGGGACTATTGTTGTCTGCTTCTTTGGGTAACTATATATATTGTAGCCCATAATGGGCTAACCATATTCATCAAATCCCGACATATTATTCGGTATAGAAATATCCATTAAATAAAGGGAAGGCAGAAATCATAATAAAAAGTGGAAACATTTATAGACTAGATCTTTACGTCGGGTTCACCAATTTTGTATGATAGAAAATCAACACGTGATGTACCAAATTGGAATGAAAATGGGAGTGGAAGTGATGGTGGTGGTAAAGATAAATGGTAAACCTTATGTCTTCAACATGCAATTATGGAATTTTTGAATCTAAGGTGAAGAATACTCTCTTAACCCGAAGGGGTGTGATGTTACGGTATGATTTGATAGCTACTCTGAGACTCCAATCGATACCTTTCTACCGAGATTCTATTGATTAGTTGTGGAACACGTGGAAAGTAACCTACAGGTGCCTCGTATGGGTTTCTAGATAAGGTAATGGAAGAAAATATGAGAGGCGTAATAGAGCTCGCATGGACTATGAGTGATTCTTTGGTCTAGTCCAGAAAGTCTTAACCTAATTGGTTCTATGTTCAATAATGAAAGTTGTGTAATAATATCTATTGGAAGTGGTGAATATATGAATACTAATGTGCATAAGCTAGTGTCGATATCTAATTGATTAGTAGGCCCATTGGTTTGTGGGACCTGTGGATCACAACAAAATACTCGTTAAGGATGAGACCTTTGTATGGTCATGCATGCAATCCAATATTATTAGCAGGAGCATTCAAAAGTCATAAGATTGATTGGAATTAATGTTCAACATATCTAATTTATCTATTTTCTCAGCATATGTTATAGGTGTGCATAAAACTATTAAATGTAAACTTGTGTTAATGTCACTTATTAACTCGCCCATTCAATTTCGTGTGACAAGGGGATCAAAACTATATATTTTTTCTGTTGTGGACCATTGATGGTAATGCAAGAATAATTTATTTTATTTCAGTAAATAAACTATCTATCAAGGGAGATCTAACCTATGTTTTTTTTTTTTCTCAATATACCAGAAAAATCAATAAAACAAGCTAATCTATTGAAAGTAAATTTTTTTGTTCTTTTCTAACTTTTCAGACAATGCATCTAATCTAATAAAAAAATTAAATACAAACAATTAGCCAGATGTAGATAACTATTTGTGTAGATATGTGAATCTAAATCTAAGATCTATTTTAATTCAATCAAAATCCTTCCAACCCTACCTCATAAGTGAAGAAGAAATCATAACCCTAATAGAGCTATTGTTCCCCATAGCTTCCCTGGAAATGTTGAATATAAAAATTCTTATTGATTTGATCTACTTGTGATTATCTAACTAATTGAATTGAATTGTTTCTCTACTCTATTTGATATGTAATTGACAATTTGATAAACAAATCAAACAAATACACAATTCCAACATGGAGGAGGAAGAGCTTTGGCAAATCCAGTAGTATAAGTATCTATCCCCTTGGTATGTTCCTTTCTTTCTCTTAGTGTTTACGTGATTCCAAGGGATTGGGAATGTAAAGAAAAATAACAAGAGGATGGCACTTGAGAAATGGGAGCTTGGAATCAACTGGAGCAAATGCAAGTAGAAGAGAGATAACACAAGAGATCTTAGCTTGGCTATGCAATTCCTAGCAATACTATGACAGCAAAACAAAAAAGGATACCCCAAATTATCAGACATGCCTTTTGCTTGAATACAAGCATGATATATATAGGAATGAAGGCTAGGAGGTTAATTAGAGCACAAGGAAAGAAGAGGCAGTTCCAACTAATTAAATCCATTTTTAAAATAGAAGGAGCAAGGAGAGCCAAGCAAATAATCTATTTTTAGCCAATTTGGCTCACGGATGCGTTCAAAAAGTGAACTTAGGTGAATCACCACATGTAAAAACATGCATCAAGATTCTAGAAAAGGCGGGTAGGACCCTTGCCTTTTTCAGGGTGGCGCATTTAGGACCACCACCTTGCCTGGGTGGTAGTTTGTGATCCGCCGCCTAGGCAAGGTGGCGGTTTTGGCACTAAAGGTCAAAACAAGCGCAGAAAGAAGGGAGTTGGAAAAATGCATGGAAAGGTTAAGTAACACTATCTAGGCTACGAATATACAATGCAAATGGGTTTTGGATATCGAACACTTTCTTGAAAGGAATTTGAATAATCATTATGTATTCTTATAACTGCTTTTCCTACAATGTAGCACGTGTAATTTTGGGTGCGTAAAGAAAACCTATACAAACCAATTCTAAATCTAGATCTTTTTTTACTTAGGATACATCTAGCCCTAAGTATACTTCATCTTTTGGGTCATATTCTTCTATAAATCATCATTAATCATCTTCTAAGTATTCCACACCATTTGGACATTTTTCTTCCAATCAAACCCCTATGGTCGATCAACAACCCATACCAATTTATTTCTTTCTGAGAATGAAGGCACGATCATGGAATTTATAGGTGAACACGAAGATATGTCTAGAAGATTACTAACAAGAATTAGCTTTAGACCTTGATGCATTCACGTATTGTACATAAGAAGTTGATTCCTTTTATCAAGAAATAGAGGAAGACACTCAGATCATGTAAATTGATCCTCCTCTTATTCTTCCATGTCCAAATTCTTCATTATGTGATGAAACTCTTGGGTCTTGTATTGATCCATGTCCTATCTTCTCATCCAATCACTCTTTTTCTATCACATTTCCTCAATTAAAATCTATTATGGGGTGAACGCCAAGTAGCCTTTCATATTTTTTCTATGTGTGGGTCACCTCCTAGTAGCCTTCCCTCTGCTAGTTTTGGGACATTTTTGAGTGGTCAACTATTTTCTATACTTCGGGAACATCCAATTAGACTCTTGTATTATATTTATGGGTCACCCTGGGTATCCCCTCATCTTCTATTCTTTGGAAACATACTAGTAGCCCATCATCTTCCATATATGGGTCATCTCCTAGTAGCCCATCACCTTCTATTCTAGGGCCAAATCCTAGTATCCCTTCATCTTCTATCTCTGGCTCACATCCTGGTAGCCCATCTTCTTCAATTATTGGACCATATCCTTTTCATCCATAACATTTTTCTTCTACCAATGATTATGGAAATCCCATCGTCATTCCTCTCATTAATTCTAAACGTCCATGTTCTTCTCCCACTTCTCAAGTTTCTATACGAAGCTTAAGAGTGGTTAGAGTTACATCTTGTGTAATATGTCAATTACAAGTCCTAAGAAACCATTCTCAATAGTTGTAACTTTTCATTTAAGAGAATGTTTTGACTGAAAGAATTGACCTTGATATAAGAAAAAATTGTCTTAGATTAAGTTAGAGGAAGGAGGAAACCATTTTTTAATCATGTATTGATTATGTATCATATTCCACATAATTCGAATAGCTGAAGTTGAAGTCATAAAACTCTTTGTTTCAAAACTCGGTGGGAGATCATACCCTCGACAAATATCTCATCATTGTCTTATATGGGGAAATGACACATCTAGAGATTATCATCTTCATTTTTTGATTCCACCTTTTAATATTCATACACATCTCAAGAAACTCTTAATTTTTAATATTTTCTATAAATTCAATATTATTGTACTCTAATAAGAAAAAGGATAAAATAGTAAACCTACAAAATCTAGAATTTAAAGAAAAATTATACCTCCTAATTTTCTTCTTTGTAAGAGCCAAAAGATTATACTTACTACCCACTTATGGGTAGAGGCTAAAAATATTAGTGGTGAAATTGAATAATTTATATTTATTGATTATCAAGATGGAAAAAAACCACCTAACCTACCATGTTTCATGGGTTTCAAATTCAGCAACTACATTGACCCAACATGGGATTATAAGTCCCTCTAACACATCCCTATCGCTACATTTTATCGGGTAAATCTAATAAAAATATCCTAAAAATGGTGTCGTATCTCGATAATAATGGTGTGTCCTGTAAATATTTTTGTAAATATTCAAAGGTGTTATAAGGGCTTGCCATGTGTGTCATGAAAACAACATAAAATATAGAAAATTTATAGGCATCCTTCCCCATATTTTCCATTACTTGATTTTCCTCCTAAAAATATATAGAATTCATAGTGGCAGCCCTCATATCTAAAACAAGGTAATTTTGTCTCTAAAATAAATATATAAATTTTAGTGATCATTGCATTTGTTTGCAACAAATTGTTTTCTTAATTTTTATAATAAAAAGATTGAATTCATTAAATTTTCTTATTTCTCATTGGTAAGACACCATCATTCAAATAACTCAGTTCTTATGTGTATATGGTCGAAACATTTCTCACATCCACTTGTGTTCTTTTTCCACCATTAAATTGGAGTTGATCCACTCATTACCAACCTAAGATAACTCCCTTCTATGAGCCTTTACAATGAAAAGTGATGGCATTGTAGTTATGCCTCCAAATCATAGATACCCACAATGCTCATGGGGCTCAATTCAAATTTATATTACACTGGCTAAAAGTACTTACGAAGCCTTGCATATCCTTTGTTCTTACCCCATTGGGTATCATGTCGCTCCTAATTCTATCATATACTTTTCAAGGTTGTATTACGGCTCAAACAAATTAGGAGGCACCAATATTTAATCTCTAAGCACCACAAATAGTATCAACGTCGTCAAAAAGAATATGATGAGGTTGTTAAATAAATTGTATGTTTGTCTAAAAAAATTTATGTAAGTTCTTGACACATGTGAATATTGGAAAAAAATTCCCTTTTGAATCTTTTCATGTACATGTCCCCACCTAAATTTATTAATAATAATTAAATTTATCAAATTCATTACGACCATTATAATATGTGTCATAATTTACTCTTAATATATCATGTTGTTTTATTACACTATGAGGAACATGTTATAGCACATCAGAGACACTCTGACATAACTAGTACTACCTTACACTGATGAGGAATATAATTGAAAAGAAATTGTGTCATATCTACTTTTAAAATTGATGACTACCTTACACTAGTGTCATAATCTACTTTCTAAAAAATGATTTGAAAAAACTTTTTATCTTATATGATTCTCAAAAATGGGGAATATTTGAGACCTTAATAACTTTTGCTAAGGTTTAATATGGTTTAAAAGTATAATTTATATTTATATTTATATATGGAACTTTTAGGTGTAAGGTATTTTTTAGCTGATAGGTTATATTACATGAGAAAACATATCACTCCCGAATCGGTCTCAATTTTGTTCAAATTTTTGGATATTTAAGGAAGCTCGAAAGTTGTGTGACACCGTAAACCCGCCTCACTCAACGCTTTTTTTGAATTCGATGGTTATTTACATGTTTTAAGGTAAAAAATATGCAATTTTGTTAATATCATCATCCTCTTCAACTTTAAAATTATTTTCTCCTATACTCAATGCAACCTCCACATAATATGTCATGACAAGTGCACTAGTCAATGCCATTGCCATACTTGTATTATTAAATTATTAGATTATTTCTTGTTTGATAGAATTCCATGTTCTACAAGACAAGTGACGAGTGGAATGGAGAAACATTCAAGTGAAATAATGAATAAAAGTGGTCTCATGGATTTCTATGATGGAAGGGCATTCATTAAATGTATAAAATTTAAAAACGTGGAAAAAATTGTGTCAAATTCAATTAGATGGTGTGAATACATACTCCACAACTTGTGCAGACTGCATACCGCAGCCTTTGTAGAGATAAGATATTTATAATAACAGGGTGTGGACATATAGAAAATTACAATAGAAGGGAATTTTTAAAAATGGCATAATTAAAGATTCCCTATATATATATATATATATATATATATATATATATATATATATATATATATATATATATATATATATATATATATATATATATATATATATATATGTAAAATATGCACCCATACATAACTTACATGAAATTTTTGAAAAAGCACCTCAAAACAATGTGGTTTCATAACAATTATGATTGTAGATTATGTTGAACATGGAATTATTGCTAAGGCTTTAAGACTTCTAAAATAAATTTTTTCTCAAGGATTAGTACATTTGTAGGGTATTCAAAAATATATTTTGTTAAAAATGTATTAGAAAAATTAAAGAAAATTCAATTAGAAGGTGTGGAGCCATATTTCACAACCTTTGCCAACATATTCCTAGCTAGTGCTAAAATGAGAGCTTTAGATAGAAAGGGGATTCTTTTCAAATGTTGTCATTGTAAATTCCCTTCTAGATATGCAGGTATGTATGACAAAATTCCTCATAGTTATTTTACTTCCCTCGTCTGTTGTCACAAAAAACACATATTGGTTGGTCAGTTTGGTCCATAGTAGCATATAAACCCCAATATATCAAAATACTTATGCCACTAGAGGTGAGGAAAAAATATAAGTTCCCTCTCACTAACATAATGGTTGATTGGTTGTGAGATAAGTATGTTTTTTTCCTTGCTTTCAAGGTTATATACGCCTCTCAAAAATTAATCTTGCATTAGTTGGTCAGTCTAGTCCACAATAACATAGATACCCTAATATACATCATGCCTTAAATACCAATGAAATTGCAATGGAAGTGCCATCTCACTAACATAATGTCTGTTTGGTTGAGAAATAAGTATGATTCCTTGATTCCAAGGTTAGAATGTCTCTCAAAATATAAATGCCACAATGGTTGGGAGGCCTCATTTGTGATAACATAGATACCCCAATATATCACGATTGTTATAAGTGGACCTCTCACTAATATAATGCTTTATTGATTTTGGGACGAGTATGTTTGTTTCTTTTCTACCTAATTCTAATATGAATCAGTAGTGTATGTTTGAATGGCTTCACAAAATCTGATTTTTCCGCCATATTTTGGTATCAATGTAACTATTACATATCCTTTAAGTGTTACTTGTACCATTGAGAATGTGTATAAAAAGGGTATGGTTGTAACCCAAATGTGACAAAGCCTTCCTAAAGGGGAAGTACGACTCAAAATTCTATAATAACACTCCACCTCTACTTTTTCATTGGTCATATGGTTTGCTTAAACTGCTATAATAGAATATAAACATATATATATCATGATACTTACTCCATATAATTGTAAAGTTTTCATATAATTGTTCGTACATTTAATTGTATTTTATAAATAAAAATTTATGCTTTAGTTCTAAAAAAAAAAAGTAGCATACAAATTGTTAAATTATATGTTTTGGAGTTATTTTCCATTCCCATGTCTCATAGTTATAATTCAGATCTATATTTTGTGTTAGATGTTACATCATAATACCAAGTGCCATGTATCTTGTTTTAATGACCCATGGGAGATTAATATGTCATAACTTACTAGCTTATTATGAAGGAATTTTGGTAATGTATAATATTTGATAGATGTTTTATCCAAAAATAAAGAAACTATTAAATTTACTCGGTGCTTAAAATATTTACTAAATAAAGATTCATCATACATGACATTTAAAGTTAAAATGGCGACTAACACTACAACAAATATGACCTTTTGCTACAATTTTTCAACAATTTTTTTGTGGTTACATGGAATTACAAAAATTAATATTGTGGTATTGAAATTATAGCTAATCCACATTTTGATAAATTATTGTAGTTTTTCCATAATTCATGATACCATGGATATTCCACAAATTATCAAATTTATAGCTAATCTCCATTTTTTTATTGTAGATTGTGTACATTTCTTAATGTTTGTAACATTTCTACAATTCTTGTATTTGTTAGTATTCCACAATCTTCAAAAAATTTGTAGTTTTCTTATTTATTCCATTTTTGTAGAAATTCTACAATTTACACTTTTGTAACTCTCTTCAATGCTATATTGTGGCAATTTACACAATTTATTTCTACAATTTTAGTTACCACATAAAAATTGTAGGTGGAAGCTATAATTTGATTTCCACAATAACTAATTGTGGAATTATCTTTTTTAAAAATGTAGAAATGTTACCATTAAGAACCAATTTGACATTCATTTAGATAAATTTTTATGTAGATTGTCAACATTTGGAGGACGCACAAAATATAATTTTATTATTAAATGGGAACATTTTAAATGAGGAGAAAAACATTACATTTTCAAAGCAATATATTACTTCAAATGAAAATTTAAAAATATCATTATAAAATTTGTCATGCAAAGATATTAAAATTAGTGTATTAAAATATATATTTAATTTATTAAAAAAAATTGTAAACTTGGAATTTACAAGATGAAACTATTATAAATAAAAAAATTAGTTTTAAGGAAATAAATTTTATACAATTATAATAATTTATATATCATATAAATTTCTTAAAGCTTGCATGAACATAGTAAAATCATCATTAACTTCATAAATTGATATGAAAATAATTTCATTTAACTTATAAATACTACGTTTGAATCCAAATTATGGTGTGTGGGAGATATTTTTATTGATGTTGCTGACTCTGGTTTGGTAAGAATTTTTATACCATTTTCTATGTTTGGTTTCTTAATATCTATAATTCGATTAATTATCATTATGAGTGGTTTAGATTCTTAAATTTCTATAAATTCCTTATAACTTTTACAAAACACCATTGTATTATCATACCTACTACAAATTTGTGAACTTTATTTTCACCTCCCCCAAAAAAATATTTTAATTGTATAAAAAATTAAAACCATTCAAAAATTAGAAGTATGAATGAAAAGATTCTTTGATCAGTTCCGTACTAGAGCCCAATGTTACAAGTAAAGAAAAATATAGAAAAGAATGTATCGGATTATTCATATGTCTCACACCCTTGTAAGTGGTAATGCAATTTTTAAAAGTTCTTTCAAATATTTTACAACATTTATCATGCGTATTCTGAATGATCGATCATCCTAAATGCACCAAAGTTTGATCAAATGGGTGAAATGGGTGGGGCATGCATTGCCATTAATACCATCTCATTGAGATGAAACTGCTTTTGCGTCACCTAATGTAACAACACGATACATAAGATATATGTTATAGTTCTTCAACAGCAGAGCCTAGGCTATGGCCTTGACAAAAAAATCATGTGCATGGCTGATTATGTGGAAATCCATGCTGAAAGTGAGAAAGTTGCAGCGATGACAGATATGTGGAAAAAAACTATTATTGCTTACAAAAAAACAAATCTGCATGTGTTTCGATAAGATTGTGTTATTATAACAAAACTAAGGAGGAAAATGCGCTAATGGTGTAAGGATCTATAATTTCTCATCGTTTGATTTAGTTTTAATAAGTGGATAAGATTTATTTCAATTTGATCTGTGAACTACAGATTGCACCAATGCATGGTCATCAATATCCCATCTTTTTCTCCAAAGGCGCCAAGTGTAAAAAGTCCATATTCATTGCTTACAATACAGTACCTATGGCTTAAAATTACAATTACATATGACTAGGGGTAAACAGCTAATGTTATTTTTGCCATTTAAATATTTTATTTGGTGACAAATTTGTATAATAAAAGTAGTAGTCATTGACAATATTAAAATATATCTGTGCATTAGTAATTTATAAATTCTAAGAATTTATATAATAAAATAAGTAGAGTATCTAGTAGCTACGATTTAATGAGTTTAGAGTTATATAGATTTATAATTATTATTGATATATTTTATTTCAATTATTAATATTATTTTGATATTTTAAAAATCTTTATTATGTAATTATTAGTTTTTAATTAATTTAATTGAATAGGATTGTGTATTTTTTTAAATTTTTTACAAAACAAATTAGCGATATATTTTGTTGGGAGTCCATTAACTTTCATTATTTGTTATTCACATTATGAGACAATAATAACTAAATAAACTAATAACCATTTCTATACTATATCATTCTCATATGCATAATGAGAATATGTAAAAGACGATATAAATATATTCCATAATCCACTTTAAAATATATATTTACTATTTTAACAAGTACCTTAATATACTAGTGTCAAGTCATTGTTGTTGACACATGGCTAGTTAGATATAACGTTATCAATATTAGAGTAAAATGAACTCTACATATTCCTTGAAGTCTACACAAGAAATAATTTAATTTTTAGTCTAATGTAATGCAAGTTCCTAACAATTATAAATTTCAATGTTCTATATATAATAAGTTGACATTAAAAATAAATTCCATATACTCTTTTAAATTATTGTAAATACTTTTATCACCAAAATGTTACATTATCACTAAAATAAATTATTCATTCATTTCCTAATAACATCCTAAATTCACTAATACATTTATAGATCCTTAAATTTAAATTAGAAATCTATTGCGATGTGTGATGAAATCTTCACCAAATTTTTATTTATCAATCCCTATTTAAAACCATAGGATATTGTGGATAATGATTGAAAATTACGATGTTTTACATGTTGGAATAAAATTTTAAATAGTATAAAGAGATATTATTACAAGGCATTAGTATTGTAGAGAGATTCCTTTTATTTTTCAAGTTATAGAAAATGCCTTGCAAAATGTTATATTCTTGAAAATGTCTTTAGAAATGTTATATAAACATGAAAAGAATATAGAGAAGTTCAAAAAAGTGCTAAAATAATATTTATAAATAAAGTGGAAACATTCCTAATAACGTGTGTACTAGACCCTATACATTATGCTCTCAGGTGGGTTTTTCTTATAATTTCTATTGTCATTGCATATAGTTAAAAAATATTTGGTCTTGGTAAACGAGTATGTAACAACCACAGTTGCTTTTGTACACTACGAAAAAAAGATATTTCTACTATGTTATATTGCAATGTATTAGGATTTGTTTTGTAATTTATTATATAAATTAAAAACATCAACTTCTTTGAAAAACTTTATTGATTAGTAAAAATGACCATTATATATAGGTTTAGAGTAAATATAATTCTATAACAAAGAATTTAAATTGTAATATTTTAAAGATACATATTTATTATTAGATACAAAAAAAATGGAATTAAGGCTCCGGGGGCCAAACAACAACTAAGATACAATGTGAGAATCACCAATAAAAATTGCAGAGACGAAAGGAGGAATAGGACCAGAAAGAGAGTTAAACAAACTTAACTCGACAAAGGACCAGGCCCACAAAAGACAACAAGGAAGAGAAAAAACCTCCTCCAAGACGGAAAATAGTACATAAACAATCATTGCTTAACCCTTCTCAGGTAGCACCCTACGCCACCCTCTTCTTGATCGTCAACACACCCTAAAGTCTCCTTAATGTATGATTTGTATTTCTCTCCCTCCCAAAAAGCCAGAACCTTGAGGGAATTTGGATTTAAAAGATCCTTAAGCTTTTGGGGCTTTAAATTAATCTCCTTTTTGAACTCCAGAGTAACGACCTCCAACTTTCCCAAAGAGGTATCCAACCTAGCCAATTTTGAAACAATAGGTTTTGTGATATCATATTTGTTATGAGACTTCAGTGGTCTATTATGCCTTTCGTAATACACCCATCGCTCCTCCTCATATGAGACATCTCTTTCAAGGAAAATATTTTTGAATCAGGGACCCACTTAGTAGGAGACTCGAAAAACCTCGAGACAAGTAGTTTGTCATGTCCTCATCTTCCGTTCTTTTAGGAGACTCATCCTCCTCACTAGTGCCTTTCAAATTAGAGGGCTCGGGAAGGGGCTCAAAATTATCTGTTGACTAGTCCTTAGTATGACCTGGGGAAGTGGTAGAGGAAGTCTCACCAAACCCACCCACCACCAAAAGAGCATTAAAACTTCCAACTCACCATCTTTTGAAACGCCGCCCTTAGGGGACATGGTAATAGGGTTAGAAGCAGCAACACAGTTCTGAGCACAAGTAGATGATTTCAAATGTCAATCCAAGGTCGAACCCTTGCAAGAAGAAGACCCGTGTCCTACAGATCTACACTTAAAATAGAACACATGGGATTGATCATATAAAATCTCTGTTCCATAGCCCCATGGGACGAACAAAGGCGAATGGAAGAAGGAAGATTTTTCCCTTGAGGAACATTGACACATAATCTAGCGAGATATCATCCTCGTCCTGGCAAGAGTCATTGGATCAATGACCAACAGATCTCCAATGGCTCTAGCAATCCCTTGCAACACTTCAACTTCCCAAAACTCAAGGGCCAAGTAAGGAAGCCTCACCCAGACAGGGAAAGCAGTGGGTTTGAAATTTTTCATGTCCAAGCCAAGTCTCCATTTTAAAGATACTTCTAATTTTAAATAAGTATAGTTAAAATTTTGTAAAAATCTTAAATTTTGATGTGTTATATAAATACTATCTAAATTATAGTTTTAATATTATTATATTATTTTTTTCAAATACTTTTTGAGTGTAAATATGATCCATATTTTTTTACAAAAATTCAGATAAGATTGTGGATTTTTATTGAGAAAGTGTTGTAGATGTGAATTAGCTACAAATTATTAACACTTATATAAAATTGTGGAACATCCACAATATTTAAAAATGGTAAAAATTGAATAAGATTGTGGATTTTCAATGAGAAAGTGTTGTATATGTGAATTAGCTACAAATTATTAGCGATTACATAAAATTGTGGAACATCCACAATATATAAAAATAGAAAATTTGAATTATCATAGAAGTGCTACATATATTCTATATTTATTAATTATAAATCAATTAATAATTCTCTTAAGAAAATTATTTATATTAATAAGAATAAAAAACAAGAATTTTAATTATACATTTATTAATTATAAAAGAATGGGTTAGATTAAAACAATTATTTATAATTACAAAAATAATAAAAATATTATAATGATAAAAAGATAATATTCTTCTTAACATACAATATAATAAACATATTTTAATATAGTTACATTTCCACAATAATTTAATTTTAATTTTCTATAATTTTTGTAATATATATATATATATATATATATATATATATATATAACATGGTATTTTTAAATTATTTAATATTTTATTTTACTATTAATAGAAAGTTACAATAAATTTTTGTTCTATTTTCTAAAAATTGTGGAATTTCTATGAACAATGGTTAGATTTGTGATTTTCTAAGAATTATTATCGCTATATGTAAATTGTAGAATATCCACAATACTTAGAAATGACCAATCAGGAATTTTCGTAGAGATGCTTACATAGTATCCTACAATTCTTCAAAATTGTAGCAATATTGTGGAATAATTGTGATAAAAAGACTTGTTTGTTGTAGTGTAATATTGTTGGAGAAAGCACGTAAATACTAAATGTGAAAAATATTTGTCAAAGATATAAACCAATCTTTCATACATTTCAATTGACAAGAAGGAAAATTTATTCCAAACTCCAATTTCAAAAGAAATTGGTGGCATTAAAAAGGGGCATTATCATGAAATATGGTGTCTCTTTACTTATACAATTACATGCAAGGAAAAAAAACCTATTAGAAAAATTAATATGATATTTCTTCTTATGAATGCTACCAAACGTTCAGAGGTTGAAAAATATGTTATTTCTTTATATTGTCTTGGTTATTGTTCACTACTTACTTTTAAAAACTCACATAGAGATTGTCAATCAAAACCCCCACTTATTCGTGTGTATTAAATGTCATTTAGTAAATGTGCCACCACCCATGTTTGTTATTCATATTGTTGGGTTCCCTATAACATATTTTTATAAAACTATTGAAACTTGGCTCAAAAAGTTTTGTTGGGCTAGTTATGAATTTAGTTAATTGTTTCATATTGTTACATGGAAATTGTACAAACTCCTAAATATTTTTTAGGGCTCAAATTTATATATATTGAAAGTCATTTCACTTCCATTTTGCTAAATGGATCATGAAGGTGAGTGATGTACATTATATTACATAAGATATGATGGGCAGTAAATTTTTTGCAAGGGATTAGGTTTCAAAATGTTATCATTCTCAAATCTCATGTTAAACTAGTAGGCTCCTTTGACACCTACATCATCTAGAAGACCATGGATAAAATAAAACCATGGTGTCACTATCATGGAAATGGATATCAAAACACTTTTTCCATTCACCATGATTAACTTTGGTTGTATCTAGTTATCAATTTTTATAATGGCCCTCAAACTTAGTTGTTGAGCAATCCATAATTTCTAATATTTTTGAAATTGATCTGGTAGATTACTTTCTTGGCCAAAGGCAAAAGAAATATTTATCTTTTAAAAAAACAGAAAAACTCTTCAAGGAGATCTTGGATACTATTTCCATGGAAAAGCACCATGAAACTAGAGTGCTTTCATCCCCTCCCATAGTGAAAGGACAATAAATGGTATCTTGATAAACAATTTAATAATTTTGCATCCATTAAGGATATGAATATATTTTAACAAAAATTCCCATGGTGGATAAGCCTAATGTTAAGTGGTCTTTTAATTGTTTTACACGCTATTGGGATCCCAAGTTCAAAAGAATTTGGAAAGCCATTTGTTAAAGTCAAAAATTTATCTCTTTTCTTCAGGTTTTATTTATCAAGGCCTCCTTCTCTATTGAATGATTGTTAATTTAGGGTTTTCTTAGACATAGTGTTATTTTTGTTTTCCTAAAGACAAAATTTACACATTTCTTGTTATTTCTAGAAATCTAAAACAACATTTTCTTAGATTCCTGATTTTCAAATATCTTTAAACCTAGAAAATATGTCTTCAAGTATATCCTCCATGGTAATTGGCCTTATTTCCAAATGCATTTTAGTACATGGAAATAGATTAATTTCAAAGCGGATTCATTCTTTTCATTTTAAATGAGAGAAACACATGCATGTATACATTTTGATACATTAGTTGATTTCAATATGTGATCCTTTAACAAATTTATGATTGTTTCCATTTCCTCTTTTGAGATTTATGTGTAATTACAAATGGTGGCCCTTGAAGATGACAATATTTAAATGCGTCTTCATCATGGGGTGATGCTCACTGTACCATGGTTTACGGCAAGCCTCTACTTCCTCAAAATAACCTTTTCCAAAAGTTAAGAGCATCAGACGTACAACTTCTCTACGTGGTGCTCCATGTCTTGGTACCACTGTCCACCACTTCATTGGTGTGGGGGTAGGACTCACCATCACCTGTATTGTAATATTTGGGATACTTGCAGCTTCTTTGGAAAACATTCCTTGATTGCCTTCGGAAAATGGTCATTCAAAGGAGCTCTGCTAATTTTACTTGAGATTTAAGAATTATAACATTTTGAAACCTAATCCCTCGCAGATGTTTTACCCGTCCATCATATCTTGTGTAATATAATGTACATCACTCACCTTCACGATCCATTTAGTAAAAATGGAATTGAAATTACTTTCAATATATGTAAATTTGAGCCTCAAAATTCTTTACGAGTTTGTACAATTTCCATGCAAAAATATGAAACAATTAACCAAATTCATAACTAGCCCAACAAAAAGTTTTGAGCCAAGTTTCAAAGAGTTATAAAGAACCCAACAATATGAATAGTAAACATGGGTGGTGGCACATTTACTAAATGACATTTAATACACATGAATAAGTGGGGTTTTTGATTGACAATATCTATGCGAGTTTTTAAAAGTAAGTAGTGAACAATAACCAAGACAATATAAAGAAATAACATATTTTTCAACTTCGAGCGTTTGGTAGATTTCATAAGAAGAAATATCATATTACTTTTTCTAATAGGTTTTTTTTTTTTCTTGCATGTAATTTTATAAGTAAAGAGACGCCATATTTCGTGATAATGCCTCTTTTCAACGATTACACCGTTTTCCTTTGAAATTGGAGTTCGGAAATAATTTTCCTTCTTATAAATTAGAATGTATGAAAGATTGGTTTATATCTTTGACAAATATTTTTCACATTTAGTATTTACGTGCTTTCTCCAACAATATTAGTTTCCATTCTAACTTTAAATGTCGTGTATGACGAATCTTTGTTTAGTAAATATTTTAAGCACCGAGTAAATTTAATAGTTTCTTTATTTTTAGATAATACATCTATCAAATATTATACATTACCATAATTCCTTCATAATAAGCTAGTAATTTATCATATATTAATCTCCCATGGTTGATTAAAACAAGATACATTGTTCTTGGTATTATGATGTAACATATAACATAAAATATAGATCTAAATTATAAGTACGAGACATGGAAATAGAAAATAACTCCAAAACATATACTTTAATGACTATATGTTACTTTTTTTTAGAACTAAAGCATAAATTTTAATTTAGTAAATAAAATTAAATACACTAAATATCACTGATGGATGCATTTATCGTCACTATTATTTAAGGGGGTAAAGTAAATCTGAAATAACACAAGACTAATCTGCATGAATTTCTTGGTAGATTGATCTTTCATTAGATAACTTGTGACACATATTTGAGAAAACCACCTACGAAGGTATCTTGAACAAGACCCAAATTTTACCATTTCAAAACTATTTTGAGTTGAGAGACATTATTTATCACAAAAAGGTTCAAGCGTTACTTTTCTTAGTTTTGAATTTCCCTAAGGCAAGACAAAACTCGAAAAGTGAGGCAAACATTTTTCAACCCTAATTCATCTAGTTCCTTCACTTTCTTTTGACACTTTCTAGATCAAGAGAAGAGTGTCTCATCCATCTTGCATCCGAGTTGCTAAACGTCTAAAGTGTGTGGAGACATATTTATATCATTGGTAGCCTTTTTTATCTTAATATCGAAGTCAATATCGTAAATTGTAGTTAGGCTTGATTAATCACCTTGATTCTCCTTTGAACCATTATTTTATTTATATCATGTTGCTCTAATTTTGATATTTACATCTTATTTCTTGTAAACTAGTCATAAATATCTATATTGTGATGTTACATTATGACACGTAACAATTCCTTGGTATACCCTACCCTAGTTTTATTTCAATTAATAACTTGATTTTGAAAAGTGTTGAGTGTCACCATTTGTGCACGTTATATAAATATTATCTTGATATTAATACCTTAATTTTTCACAAAGTTTGGTTAACATATTTTTGTGGTATTGTTGTGTCATTCATAATTCAGAAGTAACTACCACCTTTTAAGATATAAGTCTTGATGTAATTCAATCTTTCTTTTAGTACGCATTTTTTGAGGATCACATCAACTTTTTGTTATTACTTACACCTTTTCATTTATTTTAACTCAAAATAAGTGGTGACACTCTTTTGGTTATCTTAAACACCAACTACCACCTGAAAACAACTTAGAAATTACTTCATTGTTTGGTTGGTTTAAAACGAAACTTGTGTGATTGTGTCTTACGATTATTTTTCAATTTGACTTATCGATTTAGGAAAATCACTTTGGTGATTACTTACCATTCATTATTCTTTGTTCATTAATTTGGCTTCCTATTTTGAACTTGTGTGTTTGTTCCTTACGTTTATCTATCTTATAAACTCATTTTCTAGGAAAATTCATTGGGTCTTTGATGCTCTTGAACTTATTGTTTTTGCCTAAGTTCATGGTTATTTTTAAACATATCTTTCAAACCTTTCTAAAAAATTTCCTATCATGAAACTTTTGAGAAATCAAACATTGGAAATATTTCATTTGTATCCTATATGTTGCTTAGATCTTGATCAATCCTCTAACATTTACGCCTCCAAAATTTTATTGAAACCTTGTTAGATTAACAATATTGATTCATCAAGATGAATTTTTTCCTTATATCCAATTTAGAAAATCACACAAGCATCCCCTATGTGTTTGCAAAATTTCTAGTTTGTTTTTCGTTATGCTACCCAAATTGACATCGAACATCCTTCTATTTGATGGATTTCAATCTCATTGTCTAGGTCTAGGCATTTGTACTTAGTGCATGTCAATTATGATTGATTATCGTAATGTCCCTTATACATAAAAAAAATAGGGAATAAAAGTTTAGGAATTAACATCAAAAGACTCCCATCACAAGTAAACCTCGTTTGGTTCTTCGAGCTATAGAACCCATTCAGGTAACCCATTCCCCACCTTCATCTCATAGTCAGTGGTATGGTTTGGACACTTCTTATCCAAATTATTATTCAGGTTCCACCCACTCTTCTTCTAATTATAATCCAAACATTTCCTCTTCTTTGAAGATTCCATTCCAAATGTTTCTGTGATTCTTGTAATTATTCGAGTTCCAAAATACTATTCGATTCATCTAATTCAACTCCTAAGTAATGGTCCTCCACATCTTTGCAAGACCACCTTCATCATACTTTTACTGCAATTCTTGAGTCCACCTTTCTTTGCGGGACCTCCTTTATCATTCATCCAATTTGACTGCTAAGTCATAGTCCTCCCCTTCTTCGCAAGACCTTCATTATGAAACATTTAATGAGATTCTTCAATTTTGGTCCTCCCCTTCTTCACATGACTTATTTATGAGTCACCTTAAATGAAATATTCCTCCTTCTATTCAATCATCTAAGTTGAATCCTACGTCAAAATCTATGAAGTTTTGGATATGAAAACCTCTTCTTCTTCCTCCACAAAGTCATCTTATAGGGAAAATGTACGATATAAAATCAACACATGACATTCTTCACACCCGAACTCACGAGGTTTTGTCTAGGCAGTAGGTGTGGAATGGAAATGGAATTGGAAGTGATGGTGGTAGTAAAGCTAATTGGGCAACCTTATGTCTTTAACATGCAATAATGGAATCGTGAATCTAAGGTGAAGAATTCTATCCTAACTGAAGGGGTGTGATGTTACGGTCTGATATGATAGCTACTCGTAAACTCTAATTGATTTCTTTCTCTGCCGAGATTATATTGACTAGTTGTGGAACACATGGAAAGTGATCTACAAAGGTGCCTCGTATGGGTTTCCGAGACAAGTTCATGGAAGAAAATACGAGAGGCGTAATGATTTGTAGGGACTATGATTTATTCTATGGTCTAGTCCATAAAGTCTTATCCCGATTAGATGATATGTTCAACAATGAAAGTTGTGTAATAATATCAAGTGGAAGTAGTGAAGATATGAATACTAATGTGTGTAAGCTAGTGTCAATATCTAGCTGATTAGCAGGCCCATTGGGTTGTGGGACCTGTGGATCACAACCAAAGACTCGTTGAGGCTGAGGCCCTTGTATGGTCATGCATGTAATCAAATCCTATTACCAGGAGCAGTCCAAAAGTCATAGAATTGATTGGTAGTGATGTTGAACTCATCTAATTACTCTATTTTCTCGCCGTATGTTGTTGGTGTGCATAAACCATAAACGTAAACTTGTGTCAATGTCATTATTAACTCGCTTGTTGGGTTGTAGGACGGGGATCACAATCTGTATGTCTTTTACTTTTGTGGAATATTGATGTTCATTCAAGATGAATTGAGTTGCTTTAATAAATAAACTATGTATCAACCTAAATAACACCTATGTTTTTGTTATTTCCTCAATATACGAGAACAAAGCAATAAAAAAGCTAATCTGGAAAGTAATTTTTTTGTTCTTTTCTAACTTTTCAGATAATGCATCTAATCTAATAAACAAATTAAATACAAACAATTAGCTGGATGTAGCTAACTATTTATGTAGATATGTGAATCTAAATCTAAGATCTATTCTAATTCAATCATAATCCTTCCAACCCTACCCCTGGATGTGAATAACTAATTGTAACCATAATAGAGCTATTCTTCCCCACAACTTCCCTGGAAATGTTGAAGAGAAAACTTCCTATTGATTTGATCTACTTGTGATTATCTAACTAATTGAATTGAATTGTTTCTCTACTCTATTTGATATGTAATTGACAATTTGATAAACAAAGAAAACAAATACACAATTCAAACCTCAAAAGAACAAGAGCTTTGGAAAATCCAAGTAGTAATTATTTTTCCCCTCAAATATCTCCATTCTTTCTTTGAGTGTTCATGTGATTCAAAGGGATTGGGAATCATTGCATAAAAATGTGAACTTAGGTGAATCATTGCATAAAAACAAGCATGAAGATTCTAGAAAAAGAGGGGCGGGACGCGCCTATGAAGGGTGGCTATTTTAGGATTGTCACCCTGCTGTGTGGTGGTTTGCGAACCGCCACTCGTAGGGTGGTGGTTCTTGCACTAAAGGTCAAAACAAGCATAGAAATAAGGGAGGAGCTCGGAAAATGCGTGGAAATGTTAAGTAAGAATATCTAGGCTACAAATATACATTGAAAATTATTTCTAGAGCTCAGAAAATTTATTCAAAGGACTTTGAATCATCATTGGTGATTTTTGTAATTGTTTTCTTGACAATGTAGCACGTGTAATTTTAGGTGCGTACATATTTCCACCTCGAAGAAGCATTTTAGCCATGAAAAGGTGTAAAACATAGAGTCTGAGTATGGCATTCCTGAAATGGGGAATTAGAAGCTATACCTTACATGCCCATGTGTCAAAACGTCACCTTCCCAACTACCATGTTTTGTAAGGAGAAGAAGAGACACAATTGAAAATCGATAAAATATTGAAAAATAAACACTAAATCAAAATGAAAAATAAAATACCATTTGTGCGGGGATGTAGAAATATACATGTGCCAAAACTCTAGCCTTGTAAACACATAGGCTCAAAATGAGGCTAGAAATATCATATATATATCAAAACAAACTCATTTTTCAATTCATTTGTGCATTGTTGATTTGGTGAATTTGGAGCTCTAGATTCACGGTGACCATTTTCGAGGAGATTACAGTCGATACAACCATGACGAGATCATGATCATGCCTCCACAAGTGGGAGATTGACCTGGCGCATTCTCATGTTAGTTATTTCCTCTTTTGTCTTTTTGTTCCCTAGATGTTAAAATGTTGAAAAGTTCACCTAGGGGGACATTTTAAAATTTTCTTTTTTTAAATGAGTCGTTAGGGGGGTGCCCATAAGGCATTCTTTTATTTTATAGAAATGGTTAATTTTCATTTTGAGCATTTTTGGTATTAAGGGCATGTTTTAGGAAATCAGGTCAGGATGGCTACCCTGTGAGGGTGGCGGTCCTGGAACCGCCGCCCGCACTTATTTGGGTGGCGGTTCTAGACAAAATGACCAAAACATGCTCATAACTTGAATTTTTTTGGATATTTTATGTTTTACTATGTTTTTGATGAGCTTATCATGTGATGTACATTACGAACTTGTTGTTTTCTCATGTTTTGGTGAATGCAGAAGGAGGAGTACATACGTTGGAGCAGAGAGAGAGTTTGTGTGATTCGATCCCTGGGATCTCGTGATCATTGACCCAGAGGGATATGGACTTAGTTCAATGGGTAGGTATTTATAGACCTTTTAGCCTTTATTTTTTGATATGATTTTGATACCTTTTAACCTTGATGTGAGTGCTTTTGAAAACGCCTAGTGCATGATGGCATTGTATACAAACTTGATCCACTATGATATATATGGAATCTCTTTTTGGTTCAAAAGATTTCATCATATCCGAGTTGAGTTCTTTTGGTTTATCTCATATGTGTACTCTACATGTTTACAAGTTCAAACTTTTCAAATATTTTCAGTATGTATGCAATGGATATGAATGATAACAAAATGATTTCTTTTTATATTTTATGATGCTAATATACAATGATGCAAACATTATGTGACTTTAAACTTAGTTTCTCTAAAAATATCCAATATTACATATGGTTTGGAAAAAAACTGATGATAAAATGATGTGATAAGTAAATGTACTTGTCCCACCCCAAATTCTAGACAACTAGTAAGATGTAAGGGTTCAACATCGAGAGTTATAAAGGGCACAAGTTATGAAAAATTGTTCAATGGTAGTAATGAGAAAGCAGAATAAATGTTTAGCATAACCAAATTGAGATGCTACAACTTTACCCTACTCAAGTTACTCCATAGTTTAGAATGTGAATTGTTTTCGAGTTTATCTATACTTGGATCCATAGATGGCCATTTGGTTGACAAAATTTGGGTTTAGGGTTTTGAAATCTGTCTTTGAATTTTTGACATCTAATTCACTTTTTTTTACTTATGATTTAACAATATTAGACTATATTTTTCTAACTTTCAAGTTTATCAAAGAGACCCCCTACACCTTGCCCCATGCTACTAGTAGGAAGCATGGGCTCACTATAAGAACAAGGCATAGGTGAGTAAGGAATTTCCTCCTTTCGAACCTTACATAAATAGTAAGAGATGCGGTGCTCAACACCAAAGGTTGGTAGGGAGAAGAAATGTGTAAAATAATTTTATTATGTGGATTTGCATTTGAATTACTTATTTGGAAAAAATTTAGCATGTTCTTATTGCCAAAGAGACATATATGGGAAAGATGTGACACCATGAACCTTCTAGAGTAGACCATGAGAAAAGACACCTAATCTACCAAGACACCAAAAGAAGAACCAAGTACACAAGCCTTGATATGGTTACCATCAAAACTTTGTCTTATCTTGCTAGGATTGATAAATTGATTTAAAAACAATTGATGATACCATGAAATTTTGAAGAAATATTATTTGAATGTTTTGGTAATGTTTTCATTAGTTTTTAGGAATTTCCATAAGAATAAGTTCCTCAATCACAATTTTTACAAAATGAACTAGCAGATGAAAATGCAATAATGTACATATGAAAATGTTGATGGATCATGGGTATTATCTCTTTAGGTTAAGAGAGTTTATGGATTTGATAAAATCCTCACCTTCTAGTGTACACAGACAAAATGACCCATTTTTGTAGTCCTCAAATACTCGATATGGACCCACCCACCTATGTCTGAATTTCAATCCCTCGCTGGTATTATTTTCTATCCATTTGTCGAGTCTTAAGACCAAGTCTACCTCATATATTTCACAATTATAAACTTTCTTGTTATACTACCAAGCCATTCAATCAAAGCATAAACACTGTGTGTCATTGTGTTGCATTGAGTCTAGCCTCATCGAGACTTTCTAGCTGAGAGAGTCATGCTTCTCGATAACCCTCTTCTCCCGTGGATCCCTTGTAATGAAATACATATACTTGGTATCTTGACTTCGAGTGGTAGAAACACTTCAGCACCAAACACCAAAGAAAAGGGGATTGCCCCTGGTGTTCTAACTTACATTTAGTAGGCCCATAAGGCCGAAAAAGCTTTAAGTGCCAATATCATTTGTTTTCCTTAATAGTTTTTAGGAGAATGGACTTTAACGTCTTATTGGTAGCCTCAGCTTGTCCATTAGCCTGAGGATAGTAGAGAGAATTTATATGATGACTTATCTTGAATTTTTTGCATAACTCGCGTACCTCATCATTTTTAAAGGACGTGCTATTATCTTAGATAATGACCAACAGAACCCGTACCTACCAATGATCTAGTTAAAAATGAAATTAGCGATTATAGAGCCAGGTAAGGTTGTAAGAGGAATGCATTCTACCCAATTAGTAAAGTATTTTGTGGCCGTGATTATGAAGTTATGGCCATCTATTGATGAGGGAGAGAACTTCCCTATCAATTCTAGGACCCATGTGGAAAAAGGCCATGGAGTCGCAATTAGTTTACAGAGCCTGTGTCGATATGTGGATCTCATGGGAGAACTCCTAACATTTATGGCATCTACGCATGAATTCTACTGCATCATGCTCTAGCATGGGCTAGAAGTAGCCAATCCGATGTATTTTCTGAGTAGTTACGTGGCCACCAAAGTGACCTCCATATACCTCACTATGTGACTCGTGTAGAATATTTTAGATTCCTCTACGTCGACACATCTCAACAACATTCCACCAAAGGCTCTGTGGTAGAGCACTTGTTCTAAAATAATGTACTTAGTGGCGATTCACGTGCAACTACCTTCTTTGCTTTGAGATGTTGCCCCTTCGGGTATGTATGATCCATAATGAATTTGAAAATTTCAAAGGTGTACCAAGGACATGCAGAGATTGGGGGCCTGGTTTCAAAAAATTCCATGTACTCATTAGAACTTCTAAATCTACCAGATCACCTCCATCTAACGGTTGTCTGTCAACCAACCAGTCTTCAATGATTTGTCCCTAAATGGACTTCTTATTTATAGATGATAGTTCACACTCACCCAATAGGATTATGAAATGTCCCACCTTTTTAGATAAGGATCCTTGTGTGAGGAATGTTTGTAGGTGATCATATCTAATGATAACCCTTGTCTCTTGATTTAACATATAATGCCTTAAGTGTTTTATCCCAAAAACTATGGAAAAGAACTCCTTCTCTTCTGGTATGTAACATGTCTCATAATCATGCAGCATTTGACTAATGAAATAAACTACATGTTCACGTTTATCATCATCCTCTTGAGCCAACATACAAGCTAATAAGACATCAATAGCTCACAAATATAGAATCAAGGGATGATATGACCTAGGTGGCATGAGTGTGGGAGGAGACAATAAATATATTTTAACTCGACTCAAATGCCTTGTTGCATTCTTCCGTCTAATTGATGCAGCAATCCTTTTCAAAAAATTATTGATAAGATGAATAGAAAAGTTCAAGTCAGGGATAAACCTTGATTACACCGAGTTTCCCAAGAAAATACCTAATTCTAAAAATGTCTAACGGTGGAACCATTTCCAACATAGCCTAGATTTTGGCTGGGTCTACATCAATCACTCGTGAAGATATAATGTAACCCAGAAGTTTGCCTCCTATTACACCAAATACACATTTCTCTTCATTCAATGTGAGACCATACTCGATTAAGTGGGAAAGGATGACATGAAAAACCTCTGGGTGATCACAACGCTTCCTGGCCTTACCCAGAAGGTCATCAATGTAGGATTCCATGATCTTATGAATAAGGTCATGGAATATATAGGTCATTTCTCATTGATATGTAGTGCCAAGCATTCTTAAGGCCGAATGGCATGAGCTGCGTAACAAAAGAGGGTCCACAAGGTGTTATGAATGTAGTTTTAGCTTGATCCTCGGAAATCCTAATTTGATTGTATCTAGAAAACCCATCCATGAGAGACAACAACTCAAATCTAGTTATTACGTCAACAATAACATCAATGGATGGTAATAGGAAATCATCTTTGGGACAAGCCTTGTTGATATCCTAGAAGTCTATGCAAATATGGATCTTTCCATTCTTTTTGAGAACGGGGACGATGTTAGAAACCCATTGCGAATAATTGACTGGCTTAATGAATCCTACCTGGAGAATTTTCATTAACTTCCTCTTTTACCATAAGGGCCACCTTTGGCTTCATGGGCCATGACTTACGCTTAATGTGTTTAGCATCTTTCTTGGTGACGATATTATGAACGCTGATGTGTGGTGAAATTCCCGTCATTTACTTGTAGCTAAACACGAAGGCTTTTTATGTTCCTTGAGGATTTGGGTATGTATCTTCACCTCATCTGTAGTTAAGGAGGACCCCAAATTTAATATTTTGGTTTCTCCTCCATGCCAATATTTACATTGATTGTTCCTTCAATTAGGAGGCATTACCTTCCGTGAATTTTTGTGGGGCCTGGAGGAAACTCCAAGTCCCCCTTCTTCTTCTACCTCATAAATCTCTAGATCCTTTCCCGGAGAGGACTCAATCATGGGATTCTTGAAATAGGAAGAGAAGTGTGGGATTAGGGAGAGGTATATCTCTTGGAAAGTAAGATGTAACTATGAAAAAGTGTTTAAGTATCTCAAATTTGCTTCATCACTATCATCGGGGTATGAAAGGTCAGGCTAACCTCATCTTCCACTTATGTCAAAGCATGGGTTTCATTGGTGCTTTATGAAACAATGGTTCAACGCGAATCGAAACCATGAAGTTGGTCTCCTCTAGATTACTACTTGGGGTAAAGCCCAAGAAAAAGTATTATCGAGTCTCGCAAGAAGGTTATGTTCACATGGAACTGCTTTGATTGATATAAATTCAAATCCTTTGTTAGGCCTAGTATGGATATTTTGTAGAGCTATACGTGTTCATCTCTAGTCTCATATACCTCGATATTTGATTCCCGACCAGTTGTGAATCACCCAACAACCTAATCTTGACAATGCCCATTCTCTTAGCAATAATGACACCCAATAGGAGAGCCTCATACTCAGCACCATTATTCATACATTTGAAATCTAATTTGAAGGAACAAGGTAAAATCCATCCTTCACGCGAAGTAAGATCACACCTACGCCGGTGCCAAAAGAAACTTGGATCAATAAAATGGAGAGTCCAACAACTAATTGGAAAAATGGATGTTGGATCATCTTTAGCATTTTTCCCTTTACCTCAAGTTACTTCAACCATGCAAATCTCATTTCCTCGGGAGAGAACTAGGACTAAAGAGTATGTCCCATACCCATAGAATCAAAGGGGAGGAGAATAGGAAAATCCCTTTCCAATAGTTCAATAATATTTTCCGTGGTTCCCAATGATACTATGTCTACAACCATGGTTTCATCCTTGACTACCGAATGCCCTCAATAAACCCCGTGACATTTAATTTGTCATAGGCAATAAATTTTCCTCCGGTATCTTCTTTAAGCTGGCTAAATATATGTCAATATATTTTGGATCACCTTGTGCTTTATAAAGACCTTCCCTAAATGTAGGAATCTTACCTCTTGAAACAAAGTAGAAGGTATTTCCTTCATGCAATGGATCCAAGGACGATCGAGGATCATATTATAGCTGGTTACCTTGTCTATAATATAAAATTTGGTTAACACTATCTTTGGGCCCAAGGGTGACCGGTAACACTATGGTTCTGATTAACATTTCCTTGAGGCTATCGTAGCCTCTTATTGTATTTCTTATCGAGGAGAAATTAATCTCCCCATACACTAAATTATTCATAAAAGAGAAGGGGACTATGTTAATTACTACCCCATCATCAATCATCATGCTTTTCACGTAATTTTTGTAGATCCAGACTTGTAAAAACAAGTCCTGGATCTCCCCTACGAGTTATCTAAGGTTCCGTAGGCATGTTATCGATGTCAAACACAAACCCAATATCTCATTCGGTCTTCCTAGAGGAAAATGTCGAAGTATATATGACTTAGTTGTGTTTCTAGTGGGGGAGTGACGTTAATCAAATGACCTAAACCTAAGCACCTCTAATAAGTGTGGCTTTGTGAGCAGGATAACTCTTCAAAGTAGATATAAAAGGAGATGTGTGAAAAGGTTTTAGTCATATCACTTATTGGATCATAAGCCCCTACTAGCTTGCTTAGCGTATCATGAATATTTCCTAATACATCCGGATAAATCAGGATTGGTTGTGAACAATAATCCCTATCTCTTATTGCAGCATTAATTTGGGGTTCATCATCTAAATCAACCAAGCCCACAATCTTGGTTTGTTAGAGGTCATCGAGAGGAGGTGCCACATGTGGGTTTGATGAAGTTGAAGCTTCACGATCGTTAGTCCCTATCATAATACCCTTGTTGGAACCATTGCAATATATTCTTCCATCCTTTGGACACGGGAAGGGGATCGTTAAAGATCCCTATCTGTGTTCTCGTAGGGATACCGCCCCATATAGGCATCTTACGTTGGTGCAATGGGGTTTTCCATAAACATATCAACAAACAACTGTCGTTGATCCTCTAGAAAATGTTGAATGAACTTGTTGCAATCATGGCATTTTCTTGCATCATGCCCATGAACCCTATGGAAACCACACTAAAGATCATGATCATAATCTTGAAGCCTTTGATTTGTTCCTTGTTTTGTCTTGAAACTATGATTACCATTTAGTTCTCGGCTATTGTGGTTAAAATTTTGGAAGCCCTAGCCCTTGGTTCTGGAATTGGTTGGGATATCCACCTAGGTACTGACTAGGGCTTGGGGTTGGTGTTTTCCTCTCATATCGAGGTTATTCTTGTTGTTGTTGTTGTGGATGATTAAAATCCACAACATTTACTGAGGGTGATAAATTATTGTTTCTCTGATTTTTTCCATTATTTTTATTGTTATTTGTAACACTTGTGTTAGTAGGATTAACAACATTAGGCTTTTGGGATGGTCAGTGCACTATAATTCATGGCTCCACTCATTCTTTTAAGGATTTTTGTCCTTGATTATTATTTTTGTTGTTGGAATATCTAGGATTGTTCTAACTAGGAGTGACTAACTTCCCGTTTGCACCATAAGTCTTACGACAACTATCAATGGCCTCTTGGTCAATGTGGAGTGCACCTTCCAATACCTTGTCATAGCTCGAGAATGGGAACTTTTTTAACCTCTTCCTTCATCTCTATTAGGAGAGTGGAGTAATAAATCGAAAAGTTATGTTTGATCCATGTTCGGAGCATTTACGGAGTAGTAGAGAACCTTTCGCCACCTTTGAATGAAGTGAGATGTAGACCGCTATGCTCTTTTCTGATATGCGGGTGGAATTATATGATCCCTATTCTCAAAAACTTATTCATATCGAAATACTTTAATGAAGTATGACATATGATTTTCTTCAAAGAGTTTATCGACGCCTCTGGTTATTCTATAATACCAGTAGAGAGTGATGACTTATAACATCTTAGGGAAGATCATTGCAATAACTACATCCCATGGGAGAAAATCTTGAATGGATGCTACGTAGGCCTTGATATGAGCATTTGGATTGCCTTCCCTTTAAAGTTTGGAAGATCAGAAATGGCTGGGGAGCATGACTGCCCAAATGAAAATTCTAAGAGGTTCCTTTAGGTGCTTTAGGTAGATTCCCATTCCATAATTTTCAACCATCGAAGTTCCTTACTGGGGAAGAAATATTCGAATTGGTCAGCATTGGTTACATTTGTTGTTGAAATGGCATGGCGTAAACATTTATGCTGCTGCATATGGAATTCCTTGCAGTATATGCATAAGGACCTCGGATGGGTTTATGCATCTCTTTGTAGTGTCTTAGAGTACATGTGCATATAGGGGTTTGGCCACTATGATATGTAATCTGAAGGCATGAAACTGTGTGAACGCCACATTTTTTCCCAGATAGCATTTGAGAATCCACTTTGGGCATGCACTTGTTATAAGTATCCATATGTGGCATTATGAGGCATAACCAATGTGCCCATCCAAGTTAAAAATCCCTGTGGCTTTGGAGCGCCCAAATAATTTAGAGGATTTTACGCTACGGGTACTTTCCCATAGTTCAATTGTATATTGAAAAGGCCCTGATTGTTCCCGTACATGAGGAGTTTGAAAGTATTCTAGGAGAGTTCCAACTCTTTGACCTTATCTACCAATGAAGAGATAATGTCTCTTGTTGGTGAGGCAATGTTTTTCTTAGGTGCCTATGGTTTTGGAGGCTACAGGGGAGTGTGGTATCCTGCTATAAATTCTCACTATGTTTTCGGCCCTCGTTGGCAGTATGTTTTCATTTGTGGGAGTGGTAGTATTATAATTTTGAGGCAGCCTTCACTATGTTCAGAATCCTAATATAGTAGGCACAATCCATGTCTTGAAAAAAATTGTTCACTCTTCAAAATATCACACTATGTATTATTACACTGTCCAGTGTGAGGAGATGGTTCGATTGCATACTAACAAAGGTTGTCAAATAACACCCTCAGGAGATTAAATTGCTTCCCTAATGATAATATATATTATAACTTCACCACGGTTGGAACTGGGGGTAAGTTTGCGTAAATTGATTAGGCTCCTCAATGTGCACAAAGGAACCAACATTGACTCCGTGGTGGAGAGGATTGTGAGCATTTGTCTCGCTGATCTTCCCATGTTGAAAAGCCGAGGGGACTCCTTTTGTCCGTCTATACTAGGTAACTATATATTCCGTAACCCTAATGGGATGACCATATTCATCTAATCTTGACATATTCGGGGAGAGGGTATAAAAATATCCATTGAATAAAGAAAATGTGGAAAGCATAATCTAAAAGTGGAAACATTTAGAGACTAGCTCTTCATGTTAGGTTCACCAGATTTTTGTCACGATAGAAAATAAACACGCCTTACCTTCTTCTAGCACCTTAACATCCTGAAAGTCGCTCGAAGACAACCGGTGTGGAATGGAAATATAAGTGGAATTGATGGTGGTGGTAAAGATAGATAGGAAACCTTATGTCTTCACACATAAATGGAATATGTGAATCTAAGGTGAAGAATGCTCTCCTAACCTCGAAGGGATGTGATGTTGTCCGAGCATATGATAGCTCAATGCAGAGACTCCAATCGATTGATATGTTTCAATGAGATTCTAGCTGATTGGCTATGGAACACGGGAAAGTAACCTACGTGAACCTCATATGGGTTTCTAGACATATGTAATGGGAAGAAAATATAGAGATGGGTAACAAAGATGCAGGACTATGAGTGATTCTTTGGTTCTAGTCCATAACGCCTTAGCTTGATTGGTTGATATGTTCAACAATGAAAGTGTAATAATATCTATTGAAGCGGTGAATATATGAATACTAATGTTTAAGCTATTGTCTATATCTAATTTATTATCAGTTGCCCGGCCAGGGTCATTGGGACCTGTGGATCAAAACAAAATACTGGGATAATAGCCGAGTCCTCTGGCTATGGTCATGCAATTCAATCCAATATTATTATGAGGGAGCAGCTTTAAAATTCACAGATTGATTTCTGGTGTGATGATTCTAACATATCTAATTTCTCTATTTTCTTAGCACATATGCTTGGGGGAGGGTGTGTGTAAACCTGAAGTAAACATAAACTTGTGTCAATGTTAGTTATTAACTCGGGCCACATCGGGTTCTTGCGACCTCAGGGATCTAAAACTATATGTGGTTTCCTTTTTTGAGCATTGATGAATGCAAGATGAATTTATTTTTTTCATTAAATAAACTATCTATCAAGGGAAATTCCAACTCTATGTTCTTTTTTTTTTCTCAATATACCAAAAATCACATAAAGCAAGCTAATCTGACATTGAAGGTAAATGTTTTTGTTTTTTTCTAACTTTCTCAGACAATGCATCTAATTTAATAAACAAATAAAATACAAAAATTAGGTGGATGTAGATAACTATTTGTGTGTAGATATGTGAATCTAACTCGAAGATCTGTTGTAATTAAGTCAGAAGTCATTCCAACCCTAATTGCTGCATAAAAAAAAGTGAAAGAACAAACTCATAACCCTAATGGAGTTATTGCCCCCACAGCCTTTCCCGAAATGTTATAAGACAAAACTTCCTTGGCTGGATTTTGATCTACTTCTGTGATTATTCTAACTGAATTAGAATTGAACTGCTTTCTTCTACTCTATTTGATATGTAATCGGATAACCTGATAAACAAATAAAAATATTACATAATTCCAACCCTGGAGGAGAAGAGCGTTGGGAAGTCTGCAAGTAGATAAGTAAAGTATGCATCCCTCGCATGCGTGCAGCTTAACTTTCCCTAAGTGTTCCTTGTGACTCCAAGTGACTTCTTAATGCGAAAGAGAAAAACAAGAGAGATGGCACTTGATAATGGGAGCTTGGAGATTGACCTAGAAATGATGCAACCCAAGTAGAAGAGAGATATAACACAAGAGATCTAAGTTTTTGGCTATGCAATTCCTTGCAAGACTATGATGAAAAATGCAAAAAAGAATATGCATAAAATTTCTGAGACATACCTTTTAGCTTCAATATAAGCATGGAATACATAGGAATGGAGGGCTGGGGAATGGGTAATTCCAAGCACAAGGCAAGAAGAGGAAGTTCCGAATAATTAAAACTCCATTTTAAAGATAGGAAGGAATACCAGAGAGAACCAAACAAAACAAGAAAAGCGGTCTTTTAGCCAATTTGCTGGCACATGGATGTGTTCAAAAAGTGAACTTAGGTCGTCATTCGTGATCTGAAAAAAAAGATGAAGATTCTAGAAATGAGTGGCAAGGTGGACCACGCCACCTTGTGCAAGGTGGTGTTTTTATGGACTACTTCACCCTGGCCTCCCGGGCAGCGGTTTGCCAGATCCGCCACCCGCAGTAGGTCAGCTTCTGATTACGAAGCATTAAAGATCAAATACAAGTGCGGTAAAGAAGTGAGGAGTTGGAAAATACATAGAAAAAAGGGTTAAGTAAGGATATCGGGTATACAAACATACAATGTAAATTCGTTTTGGATCTCGAACACTTTCTTGAAAGGAATTTGAATAATCTTTGGGTATTCTTGTAATTATGTTTTCCCTACAATGTAGCTTTATGTACTTCTAGGTGTGGATAAAAAGCCTATGGTAAACCTAATTTTTAAATCCGAATCTTCTTTTACTCACCGAGACATCTGGCCCTAACTCTACTTACATCTTTTGGGTCATCTTCTTCCTATAAATCATTATTAAATATGCTACTAAGATATCCTCCCACACCATTTTAGACCTTTTTCTTCCAATCAAACCCATGTAGTCAATCTCACATGACCCACAATTAATTTATTTCTTTCTTAACAGAAGGAATTGAAAAGCCAAGTGGTATTTATAGGGAACACAGAAGAATGTTCATCTAACAGTTATGAATGAGATTATGTCTTTAAACCTTGATCATTCCACGTATTGTACGTAAGAGGTTGATTCCTTTTATGTTCGTGGGAAGACACTTGAATCATGTAATTTGATCTATCCTCTGTATTCTTCATGTCCAAATTCTTCATTATGTGATGAAACTCTTAGGTCTTATGTATTGATCGATGCTTTATCTTCTCATCATCAATCACTCTTTTTCTATCACATTTCCCAATTAAAATATCTTATGGGGTTAATGCGAAATGACGCCTGCATATTTTTCACTGTGTGGGTCACACTCTTGAAATATCCTTCCCTTTGCTATTTTTGGAACATTTTCTGGTGGTCAACTATTTTCTATACTTCGAGAACATCCAATTAGACTCTTGTCTTTTATGGGTCACCCCTGCAGGTATCTCCTCATCTTACTATTCTTTGGAAACATCTTTAGTAGCCCATCTTCCCATCTATAGGTCATCTCCTAGTAGCCCATCACCTTCTCATTCTATGGCCAAATCTAGTATCCCTTCATCTTCTATCTCTCTGGCTCACATCGTGGTAGCCCATATTCTTCAATTATTACACCATATCCTTTTCAAGTCCATCACATTTTTCTTCTCGATGATCCTGGACATCCCATCGTCATTCACTCTCATTAATTCTAAATGTCCATGTTCTTCTCACTTCTCGAGTTTCTGCTCTGAAGCTTGAGTGGTTGGGAGATTAATCTTGTGTATCCACATCAATTGGTCGTGAAGGCTTCCTTCTCGATAGTTTCTTTCTGACAA